>JASDQU010242663.1:114964-153524 GCA_032191745.1 Picea mariana
ATTCCCTAGGATTTATGGCTTGCAAGAAATGCAAATATTTTTCAAGCTAAATCCTTTTCTCCTTTGGAGGTATTCTACAAAATAAAGTACATTTTTGTTGGCATCAAACAATCAGTTAAGCAAAAGGCTCAAAGACAAATTGATTCACTTGATATAGATAATTCAAAAACTTGTCCTTTTTTGGATGGAGTGAGTCAAGGTAATCATGTGGTAATCATGTACCGTGTGGCGTTGAGGCTATCCTTGAATGACAAATTTAGTTTTCGTTTCAAGATTGGGCATGGAAGAGGTACTGGAAATTGAGCAAAGCTCCATGCTCTATTACCAATCATTCAGGTTGGCACTGGAGAATATTTATTAATGTTCATGTGTATATGGAAGTATAAATGGTGGTTGAGTGGCTTAAGAGGTACTACAAGATGAAAAGAAATACCTTCCCTCATGTATTGGATCATGTTATAATAGTGGTAGAAACATTCACATAAATCAGGTTCGTTGATGACTTGTCCAAACTAGCAATGAATTTTCAGAGTGGGTTGCTTCAATGGGAGAACCATAGGGAGGAGAGGGATCATCCTATAGGACCTTCAACCTTCCTCTTTTCATTTCTTTTTCAATCCAATGTTCTTTTATGAAGATGACTATCCTAGAATGGATGTACTAGATAACTCTTATTAGGGTGATGATCATTTTTTATATTGTTGTAATATTCTAATGTTAGAACCACATCTTTTCATGTAGAATTAAATGAAAAGTTGCATGAAAACATATAGTATATGAGATAGATGGTAGACAATTTGAAAGACTTTTGAATAAATCTATCTTTTTGGTTTGGTGCTTACAAGGTGTACAAAATGTAACTTTCTTCTTCACCTACACCTATAACTATAAAAGTTTTTCCTAGGAAAAAAATATTATAAATATAGTGTCTTTTATATATGTTGAATAAACAACTCAAGGATGAATGCCTCATCCAGTTAAATATAATTCTAAGTCTACTAACTTTGATGTACACTTACTAGTTTTTGAAAAAGACGTGATCTTTGATATTTTCCTTAAAATGGATTTTGGAATTTTTAAAAATGTATTTGTCATCACCAAATTATGTAAGCGAATTTTTGCGAATTTTTACCATTAGGAGAAATATGTCTCACTTGTGCATTACAGAATCAGATTCTTGATCTTTCATATATCAAAGAGTACATAAGAGACCCCTCCAGGAAATATGTAGATGAATTAATATGCAGATGAATTAATATGAGGAATTGGGACCTCTTCAACCCCAAGCCAATGTGAAGGAAATATACATGGAATAACCAAAGACTATGGTCTCGGCACGTTTCAAAAAAGCTAGACAACTTCCTCATTCCAAGTTATTTCCTCTTGGACATGCATCATCTCGTCCACATCCTCACAAACCCATTTCCTTCTATATACAAGTAGAGAGGTTTACGAGTTGATTCCTTTCAAGTTTAAAACTTTCTGGATGTAGCATTAGTGAGCTTAGTAAATCATTCAAAAAGCATGGAAAACTCCAATTCATTTATTTTATTCATTTCCTTCACCAATGTAAATGTAGTTAGATACAAGAAAGCAAAGACACTTCTTTATCATAGTTATATGGAGTGAGTCAAGGTAATTATGTGGTAATGATGTACCCTGTGGTGTTGAGGTTATTATATCCTTGAATGAAAAATTTAGTTTATGTTTCAAGATTGGGCATGGAAGAGGTACTAGAAATTAAGCAAAGCTTCATGCTCTATTGTCAACCATTGAGGTTGGCATTGGAAAATATTTCTTAATGTTCATGTGTATATGGAATTATAAATGGTGGTTGAGTGGCTTAAGAGGTCTTACAAGATGCAAAGCAATACCTTTCCCCATGTATTGGATCATATTATAATAGTGGTAGAACAATTCACATAAATCAAGTTCATTGATGACTTGTCCAAACAAGCAATGAATTTCCATAGTGTATTGTTTCAATGGGAGGACCATAGGGAGGAGAGGGGTCATCCTATAGGACCTTGAACCTTCCTCTTTTCATTGATTTTTCAATCCAATGTTCTTTTACAAAGATAACTATCCTAGAATGGATGTACCAGATAAATCCAATTAGAGTGATGATCATTTTTTATATTTTTGTAATACTCTAATGTTAAAACCATGTCTTTTCATGAAGAATTAAATGCAAAGTGTTAAGTGTCTAAATAGATCTGAAGATAAATCTAAAAATAGATCCACAATATCAACAAGAATAGTCCAAACCATTCACCAAATATTGAACACAATAAATAGTCAAAACCCTTGAGCTAGGGTAACACCATATATTATTCCTTAAGGAAGGAATGCACTCCTCAAACAATACTTGCTTATTACAATGACAATATTCTTCACTATGTTTCATTACATTGCTTACACTTCTTTATATAGCTCTCTCTATCTCCTAGGAACCTTCTAGAGAGGCTTCTCACATTTATTACATTTAACTACCATAGTGGGCCTTTATTAATATAGTGGATCTAGTCCACCTTACATTGAATGACCACATTCTCATATACTAAATGACTTCCACTAATAACACATAACCACATTCACATTGGGTACCTACCTAGGTGCCCCATATTACCTCCCTAGGTATACTACATTCCACCCCCTTCACATGTTTCATCCTTGAAACACGAGAAGAATCCATACAATATGATCGGCTAAGCAATGTAGCCAACTGGTACCAAGTAGGACCATCCATCCATCCCAATGGAAGTAGAACATGATGTCCATACATTGTCTTGCCACTCTGATCTTGCTCTGCATCATGTCAGGGTTTCCATGGGATTGTTTATGTAGCCTAATCTCTTCATGTAGTGTCGATAGTCCTCCATGCACCTCTTGATCGGTTTCATGTCTGGTGCCCTATTGGTACATAAATGTATTGAAGTCACACCCTTTCCTTGATGACTGTTGTTTCTCTATATGATGTGGATGACAATATACAACAACTGTAGGAATTTGTTCGTTTTTCTTCAAATCTGCAACACATTGTGCCTTTAAGTCAATGACCTCCTTAGCTTCCTGATTGTGTCCTTTATGTGGTTTTGCTTCATCTCCTTCTATAGACTCTGCCTCCGATTCAACTTCGGACTAAAAAATAACTACTTTGTTAGCCTCTATAGGCCCATATTTCTTATTAAGAGACACATCCTGCAATGTGATTTTCTTTTTCTTATACCACAACTTCAAAAGCTTATTTTGCATATTAATATTAATGGTACCCGTCGATTCTATCCAAGGATATCCCAAAACAATATCCACTTCATCCATATCCATAGCATAAAAATCTAAATGAAACACATATTTATCCATACTGAGCTTCAAATCTTTAAAAAATTTAACATTTTCACCCTCTACATGTGTGTTGTGAATATTCTTTGCAGGAACTTACAATCTATTAACCAACTGAATATTGATAAAATTTTGTTGGCAACTAAGGTTAATGGAAACAATGACATTTTCTTTATGAATACAACCATGAACTTGTAATATAGATTTTCCATATGAAAATAAACTCTTGGTGATGTCTTTATCCTTACTCTTTGTATGAGACCACTTGTCTAAAAGTAATTTTTCAAGTGCTTCCTCATAAAGTGACATCCACTCATAATGGTGAAATGATTGCCACCATATGAGAGCATCATCTTTGAAACCCCGGTCTACAAAATAATTCCACTTCCCTTCCCATAATGACTTGTGAGATTGTATAAATTCGTCAATACTAGGGTCATCATCTCTTCCACTAAAAAATGTTTATTGTTTATTGTTTATTTTTCGCACCTTGCCCTCGATGATATTCCCAGCTTGCCTGAGAATGAGTACTTACCTATCCCATACAGGAATTGAACCTATGTCTTTCGCATGAAAAATACGATGTCAAGCTTGTTGCCTTTGAGGGATGTTCTTGTAGAAGAAAACTGCAGGTAGGTGTAGAAGGGCTAGGTATGGTACAACGGTGGCTAGGCTACAACAAAATTGCACAAAATTGGCATATCTTTCCCTCCTGCTCTTAATTTTTTCTCCAAACTCTGAACCATACCACATGCCTTTGCAAAATGTTCTTGTAGAAGAAAAAGATGTTGAGATGGTGTTAGCAAGAGCAGTTTTCCGTGGATTGCAAATTGCAATATTCAATTTCTATGTCGCTCTGCGTGCAACATTGCTAACATAATGATTGTTTTTTCAAATGCATTACACCATTTATATCTTAACAAAACCATTCTCATTCTAGGAGACTTCAATGTTGACATGCTACAAAATAATGCCATCAGAAAAGAATTGGAAAACTACATGTGCAATTGCAATCTCCGCTTTCTTTTGGTTAAGATAAAACATGTACAAAACACACTTATTTACCATATATGGTTAAATGTGCCCATATCACAATACAACTTATTTATCTTATACACAGACTTGTCTGACCACAATACAATTTGTCTTGTACTTGAATTATGAAATATACATCAAACATATTACAAAATTATATTTCCATGTTTCAAAGCATATCTCGATACTTTGTTGCACAAAACCAAATCATTCAGCTAGGACCATCCAACTTCTTAATATTTTATGGCTTTTAATATATTTTGGAGAGGAAAAATTCTATATAACCACAACCATGGATCAAGAAAAACAAAGGTTCATGCTTCTAACTCTATCTTTTATTCTATTCCTTTGATTATCATTCACTGTATGTACATATTACTTGTCTTCCCTTGCATACCAGCTTGCATTAATGTTCATTGTATTTTGTGCATTCCCACATTGAAACAAACAGAATAACTGGAGAAGACGAAGGACTCTTAACCACAAATGTAGAAGAGGAGATACAAATGTGCATGCTTCTACTCTTATTTCATATTCCATTGTTTTGTATTTCATTTATTGTCTGTATATTTGTTCTACTGCTTTGCACCTAATTTATTATATGTAGATACTATGTATCTTCCTACATAATAACTTATCTTCATGTCAATTGTATTTTCTGAGCTGCTACATTGAAATAAATAGAACTGTATTTAGTTTTTTTGCATGTCTTTCTACATACCAACTTACCTTCATGTCCATTGTATTTTCTACATTGTTATATCGAAAGAAACAAATTAGTTGGACAAGAGGATGAAATTGTATATGCCACAACAGAGGAAGCTGAAGTACAATCTTCGAAAAAGTATACCAATTGTGATAGTAAATCAAACACACAAAACAAGTAGGTTGATAAAATATTGGACTAGAAAAAGATGACTTGGCAACAATGGGCCTTTGTTGAGACTTCTCGCTTCTAAAAATTGCCCTCCCCTTTTATGTTTTCACACTCTCTATTGTCCCCTTTTTTCCCTCTTCTCTACTTAACCGAATTCCTCTTTCATTTTCCCCTCTACTTTTGCTTTTTGGTTGCTTTTCTTAGTCATTTTTTCGAAAATGTCTAGGTGCGCGGGTTGGCAGACTCACGGGTTCACATTTATACTCATGCTTCTCTATCACGAGTCCGACCGATGGCTTCCTCATTCAATACTTAGCCTCTTTTTCGATCACAGGTTTCCCGACTGGCAGGCTCAAAATTGCACTTCTATTGTTCTGTGTCCTCCAAACAGCACTCGAAGTTTCACAATATACAAATTGACAACCAAACTCCCGGGCTGGCAGGCTCAAGATTGCACTTCTATTATTTTGTGACCTACAAATAGCTTCGGGGGTTCCGCAATATACAAATTGGTCGCCAGACTCCCCCATCATGCCATGTTCCGTGTTACACATTTTTGCACTCAAAATTTTCGAGGCATGCAATTTAACCGTCAGGTCCTCATGTTTTATAAGTATCCCTTGACACCTTATTTCATATTCCATCTCCTTCAAGCCTATATGTGACATCCAGAACAATTATGAACAATATACAATGCATATGTTTATTTAGTCATTATGATGTCCATGTACATATGCTTGCATCAGAAAAAGTTGGATGAGTGACATGGGCATGGGTAGTCAATCATCACAAACATCAACCGAACGACAACGCAAAATGTAAAGATTAATACATTGTGCTCTTGCTATGTTTACCAAACAAATATGTTGAGCTATTTATTCATCTAAGCCATGATAAATATGTTGATGTCATCTGCAACACATGCTTTGCAGTTCACAAGAAGTATCGACGAGTGCAAGTGAAACACCCAACATAGTGCAAGCTCCACAGACTAAGAGGTATGGTTACAAAACTCTGACCGGCATACTTCATCCAAGTTGTGCGTCTATTTGTACATTTATGCCAAAAAAAACAAAAAACAAAAAAAAAATGATGCAGACTGCCATTCACATTACTTTTTCTATTCAAAAAATGTCACCAGGTCTAAACTTATAACACCCAATATACTATCGATAGAAGGCTTGAACAACCGCCGAACTGGACAAGTGTTCGTCAGGGACATACTGGTCATGTATAGCACCTACTTAGACAAGGAAAACAAAAGTAGATGCATTGTGTGTGCTAACATGACAAACAACGAAGCCATGATGACAGTCACACTAACTATCCCTACACAACTTGTGCAAAAACATGCAAAAAAGATCTTGCCAGGTAATGCGATATCCATTACAAATTTTAATATATTGTCAAAAACAGTATATGACCGTGGTGATTGTGATCAGATTATATTGCTCAACGAAACAAGTATTATGGAAAAAATTCTCGTGATTTGTTCAGAATATTGTTTCGTACCAGACACAACAATCAGCCAACTTGCAGAGAGCAAGGACACTTACCTAATCAAAACCATTGGTGCAACTGTCACACTCACGAGAAAACTTGGCTCGCAACACATTCTCCATATAAAAGATGGAGAGTCAGACAACGACAAGGCAATGGTACCGTTCTCCATATCCAGTTTTGTCCTTTACTTTCACATGTTCATATATCTCATTTATGTTACACAACTATTACATTGTTCCATGATGCAGCTGCAATTGTTGAACACCTATTCAAATTGGTTTTCCTTACTGGAACAACAATTGCATAAAGGGCAATTTGCACTTATGCTCTTGAAAAATATAACAAAGAAAAGAGATGTTAAAGAAAGGATCTTTCGCATAACCCAAGCAACATTTGTAACAGAATTGCGAACAGACATGGTACAAGATCTTAAGAAACTAACTAACTCAACAACTGTTGTGCGTATACATCTACAATTCCATCCACACTTTGCTCATAAAAATTGCCTTGAACAATTTTTCTGCAACTTTTTTGTCATACAGTTGTATATTATATTGTTCAATATATTAACTATTATGCTCACGTGTGCATGTTGAGGGTGTTTTGGTTGCAGCGAATGCGTTCTCGACCCCATTCGAGCCAATATGTGCCAAATGCAACTCTCCTGGTTATGCCTTTGCTTTCATAAATGATGGCACAATTGATTGCATACGATGCAGTAAAAAATGCCCTTACATATATAGACATTGCCTCAACATTGCCATCTAAACCCTCAACAACACAATTGCACATTGTACAATTAGACAACCTCTGTTACAAGATGTGCTTCCTAGATTAGCAGAATTTCCATATGAATTATGCCTACAGGAAAAGGCAAACAGTGTCTACATGTTACGAGACTTTTGGGTCTATAGAAAATTTACATTAAATGAGGACAATGCCATACTACATATCGACTGAACAAAAAAGAAAAAATCAAGTCAAGCGTTGGGAGGAAACGAAACAATCTCAAATGTATCTGTCTATGCTACCCAATGAGTATATGAATAGAGTTTTGCAGTGCCATGGAAAATTGAACTAGAAGCGCATAAGATTGTTCAATCCGGGAATGAGAAGCACAAGGACAAACCTCATACAAAGTATCCAACTATGAATAAATCCGGACCATCCTTTGAGCCGTCAAAATGGCTTGCTCCTGTGAAAGGAACCATCAAGCATTTTCAATAATGTTGCAAATTTGGCATTATTCGAACTCCATTAAGTTAAATGTTGACACTCTTTTCCAGAACTGGTAATGTTAGGACATTGTCATGTCAACGTGACTGTTGTTCATAGTACTATTAGAAGAAAATGTTCATAGTGATCTTGCTTCATGGTAATATAGTAATCGGTAAATTTCTTGGTGCCCATTTGGGGATTTAGTTATAGATGGGATGCAATTCCCAGTCTTCGTTGATTTTGTCTTGTCTTGTGTTTGGCAGACTTTTGTTCATGTTCTTTTGTGATGTAGTTCAAGGTTCTCATGAGCCCGATTTTTGAATTATGGTTGGATGATACATTCAAGATCTTAGTGGGTTTTCTATGATCTTAAAGAATATACAAGACCTACTTTGCCTTTTGATGTAGGTTCTGTGAAGCAAATGTAATATGTAGCTCATTTTAGCACTTTTACTTGATCGATGAAATTACCAAAATTGTTCTTTAGAAATATTTTGAAATAAAAGGATATATGCTATGTGAAGTCCAATGGAACTATGATATCAAGCATGGAAAATTCAAATTCAAATCCGTCGTTGTTATACTTACGGTGTGATTTTTCTATGATCTTAAAGAATATACAACACCTGCTTTGCCTTTTATTGTAAGCTCTGTGAAGCAAATGTAATATGTAGTTCATTTTAGCACTTTTACTTGATCGATGAAATTACCAAAATTCATCTTCAGAAATATTTTGAAATAAAAGGATATATGTTATGTGAAGTCCAATGTAACTATGATATCAACCACAGAAAGTTAAATTTAAAATTTGTTGTTGTCATACTTACGGTGAAGTTGACAATACGATAATTTTACTTGAACATCCCAAAATTGATTTTTCCTCTAGCTTTTCGATGCTTCTCTTATGCAAACACATCCTGGAAATTATAACCATGACTCACTTTCACTATTCTTTGATTGAAGAGCCCGTTCACCTGTCTAATGCATTACATAGTTACTGTTAAGACAATAAATTGGGGCTTTGTTAAGACCAATTCCTACTTCTGAAAATTCTCCCCCCCCCCTTTCTTTTTTCCCTCTACTTTGCCTTTCTGGTTACTTAGTTGTTTTTCGCAAAATGTCTATGTGTGCAGGTTCGCGAATTCACGCGTTCGTATTTCCACTGATGTTTTTATATCACGAGTCTGATCGATCGCTTCCCCATTCTATACATGGCCACTATTTCCATCGTCGATTCACGGCCATGCTTGCTCAACATTGCTCTTCCATTGTTCTGCGACCTACAAACAACACCCGAAGTTATGAGATATACAAATTGACCGTCAAAGTCCGTCATCATGCCATGTTCCCTGTTACACATTTTGCAGTCAAAATTTCAGAGACATACAGTTTGACCATTGGGCCCTCACATCTCTAGAGTATAACTTGTGACCTTGTTTTGAAGCCTAACCGACCGCTTTCCCCACTTAGCCATTTCTTGGAATCTCTTTCGCGGGTTGGCAGGTTCACGAAATGTCCATTGCTTAATCGCTCTTCGCCATCCCCTCCACCTTCGCACTTCTTTCTAGATATGAAATTATTAAGCTTTAATTTTAATAGATCATCCTGCAGGAACCGTTAATATTGCCATTAATGTCTGAAAGGCTGGAGGACATCTGTCATTAATATGAATTAAACCAAGATTTGCGGACGGTTGTATTATCCCTTCTGAGTGTTCATTTCAAGCATCATGGAATCTCTTTTTCACGTTGTACGGTTGGTGGCTTCACGAAATCTCTAATCCTTAATCGGTCTTCGTTGTCACCGCCAATTTCACACTTTTTTTCTAAGTATGCAATTAGTAAGCTTTAATGGTAACAACTCATTATGCAGGAACCGTAGAAATTGTCATTGATCAATGAAAGGCTCGAGGATATCTAACATTGATACTCATTAAACCAAGATTTGCAGAGGGTTATATTATCCCTTCTAAATGTTCATTTCAAACATAATCTGGAACAAACAGACGTTCTCGTTAACTTATGGCACCAGTTCGACAACAGTTCTGTCCAGATACAGTAAACACCTTCGGGCATGATGACCAGAACTTCTAGTAGTCCAAGGCATATTCTTACTACTCATCTCCTTCCTCCTGGAAGCAAAGAAGGAGATGGTCCCTTGGTGTGCCGAGAGATATATTTCAAGCCAAATAAATCTAAGGCAACCCCACCTTCTCAGACAACCCTCCCCTGCGTTGATGGTCGGTGCAGACGTTGATGCGGTCGATTTCAAGCCGAAAGAAGATGATCTAATGGAAGATAACACAGCGATGGATGATGGCAATGCAAATGTTGTTCCCACTCCTGTGTCGAAATTGAAATCCACCATAATAGGGGGCACTTCCTGGCTCGGCGATGGCGGCTCTAACAAGACCAAAGGAAGGGGTTTCAGAAAATAAATTGATGTTGAACACAATAGCCGCTTTGCAACTCAAGAGTTTGAGTCTCTCAACTCGGATGGTGGTCCTCGCCCTCATAGATGTATCCTTTCCTTTCATTTTTAAGGTTTTGGATTGCTTTTGAATTTGTCCTTGGTGCAGGTTATGTTCCTGAAGTCTTTGACTGTAAGGATATGGTCTCTTGGTGCACCAAGAGATATATTTCAAGCCAAAGAATTATTCAATTGCGGGACCACTCTCTTGTTCTTTGGATATACAATTAACATCTTAGGGGGTGAGGACCAGGATTTCTTGTGGTACAAGGCATATTCCTACTACTCATCCCCTTCTGCCTAGAACAAAGTAATTTGGACCTCTGGAATTGCTTGTGTAGCTTGTGTCCCTGAAGTCTTTGCTTGTAAGGAGGTGGTCTCTTGGTCCCCTTCCACTCAAAACGAAGTAATTTGGACCTCTGGAATTGCTCGTGCAAGTTGTGTCCCTGAAGTATTTGATTGTAAGGAGGTGGTCTCTTGGTGTGTCCTCACTTTCAGTTTCGGGCTCTTCCACTTTCCCTACAACATATTTTCTCTTGTTCCTCGCGGGAAGCTTGTGATAACTATCAATTTTACCGCGAGGAGGGTTCTTATCTCCTCCTACGTTTGAAGAATTATGGGTTGCTTTCTTACTAGGGTGGGTCATTGGAGCGATGTTATGAGATGTCGTACTCTTGGAAGTGGTAGTCGAGGATTGCACACTCTTCTCATCGAGGCCTTTTCCCTGTTGTTTGTACAATTTAGTGGTGCTTTACAATGTCTCTAGGTCTCCAGTGTCAGGAGCATGAGTGTTGTTGACCTTTTTCTTCCGCAAGATGTTGAGATTTATGCAACCAACATTGACCTTCAGAGGAGAAGACTGCAAGGAGTTCCTAAAAAAGCATGATAATCAGTTTTGTATGCATGTTCAAGAGCTTGTCGATAGCTCCTGCATGTTGTCACACTAGATGAACAACACATAATTGTATGCATGTTTTGATTTTTTTTGTAACTCATGTACCTATATTTATGACAAATATGTTCAATGCTTTGGTGCAAAAACTCAATCCAATGTCTATGGATAAATATATATTACCCACTATTCTTTTTATAGATTTACTATTAAAAAAATTGCCTTCGAATCTTGGTCGGTGCTTCTTTGCTAGATTTAACACCTCTTCTCACTTGCATGGTTTGATAGTCTCGTAATTCTTAAATATTGTATTGACTCAAGTAATTTGATCAAATATGGAGCATTGAACAATTATATGACAATGCATTGTGTCAATCACACGAGGCTTTTATGGAAACATAAATGAATTTCACATAGTTTCAAACCAACATTCAATTCTATTCATAATGCAGATAGAACATAGCAACACTAATTCACGATGCGGAAGTTGGGGCCCCGCCCAAGAAGTTTTGTTTTCATATCAACCTTGTTGAGCAAACGATCTCTTATTTCCCTTTCGCTTCCTTGATTCCTTTACTCCAAAAGGAAACATTTTATTGGTTGTTCATCCCCTGGCCTCTATTTGAGCACTTTTACTTTATTAATGAAATTACCAGATTTCTTCTTCACAAATATTTTGAAAAAAAAAATTGATATATGCTAGCTGAAGTCAAATGGGGCTATGAAATCAACCACAATATTAAAATTCAAGTTCGTCGTTGTTATACTTATGATCAAGTTGACAGTAAAATAAGTTTATTTCTAGATATGCAATTATTAAGCTTTAACGCTAACAACTCATCGTGCAGGAAGTTTAATACTTAAAATAATATTTCAAGGCATCAAACAATGTATCAAAAACACAATTACTCCCACAAGTTGCAATAAAAACAAATCTTCAATAAAGCATTTGCTCACACCTTTTTTAATGATACAAGCACAATAGAAAACGAATAAGTGGATAAAATATTGGAATAGAAAATGATGATTTTGCAACAATGGGTCTTGTTTGAGACCAATTCCTGCTTATGAAAATTGCCCTCCGTTTTTCTATTTTCCCACTCTCTTTTATCCCCATCTTTTCCCTCTTATGTACTTAAACAAATTCCCTTTTCTTTTTCCCCTCTACTTTCTCTTTCTGGTTACTTAATCATTTTTTCAAAAATGTCTAACTGTGCAGGTTGGTGGACTCATGGGTTCACATTTGCACTCATGCTTCTATATCACGACTCTAACTGACCGTTTCCCCATTCCATACCTAACCACTCTTTCAATTACAGATTTCAGGGCAGATGGGCTCTAGATTGCACTTCCATTGTTCCGTGACCTACAAACAACACCCAGACTTCCGCGATATACAAATCAATTGTCGGACTCCTACATCATCCCCTCTTCCGTGTTACACATTTTGCACTCAAAAGTTCTGAGATATACAATTTGACCGTCGGGGCCTCACGTCTCCTGGGGAACCCTTGTCACCCTATTTTGAAGCTTGTTCAATCACTTTCCATACTTGGCCATTTCTTGGAATCTCTTTCACGGATCATTGGGTTGGAGAATTCACAAAATCTCCAATTCATAATCGTTGTTTCATGTGCCGGCCACCTTCGCACTTATTTCCAAGTATGCAATGACTGAGGTTTAATGTTAACATCTCATCATGCAACAACCATAAAGATTGTCATTAATGAGCAAAAGGCTCGACGAGACAGTCACACTGACTATCCCTACACAACTTGTCCAGAAACATGCAGAAAAGATCTTGCTAGGTAATGGGATATCTATTACAAATTTCAATATATTAGCCCTTCTTTTCCCTCTTCTCTACTTAACCAAATTCTCATTTATTTTTCCCCTCTACTTTTTATTTCTGGTTACTTAGTCATTTTTCCGAAAATGCCTAATTGTGTGGATTGGCGGACTCACGGGTTCACATTTTCACTCATGCTTTTATATCACGACTCTGACTGACCACTTCCCCATTCCATACCTAGCCACTTTTTCAATCGCAGATTCCCGAGTAAGCAGGCTCTAGATTGCACTTCCATTCTCCACTCTTATGTGTTACACATTTTGCACTCAAAGGTTATAAGACATACAATTTGACCGTCGGGGCCTCGCGTCTCCTGGGGAACCCTTGTCACACTATTTTGAAGCATGTCCGATCACTTTCCATACTTGTCCATTTCTTGGAATCTCTTTCGCGGATCATCGGGTTGGCAGGTTCACGAAATCTCCAATTCCTAATCGTTGTCTCCTGTGCCCGCCACCTTCGCACTTCTTTCCAAGTATGCAATAACGGAGGTTTAATGCTAACAACTCACCATGCAACAACCGTAAATATTGTCATTAATGAGCAAAAGGCTCGAGGAGACAGTCACACTGACTATCCCTACACAAATTGTCCAGAAACATGTAGAAAAGATCTTGCCAGGTAATGGGATATCTATTACAAATTTCATTATATTAGCGAAAACGAGTATGACCGACCATTTCCCTATTCCATACTTAGCCACTTTTTCGATTTTGCATTCCCAGATAGGTGAGCTCAAGGTTGCGCTTCCATTGTTCTGCGACCTACAAACAACACCCAGAGTTTCACGATATACAAACTAACCGCTGGACTACCCCATCATGCCCTCTTCCATTTTACGCATTTTGCACTCACAATTTCCGAGACATACAATTTGACCATCGAGCCCTCACCTTTCCTGAGTATCCCTTGTAATCCTTACTTTGAAGCCCGGTCGACCGCTTTTCATACTTATCCGTTCCTTGATTGCTCTTCGTCATCCCCGCCACCTTCGCACTTGTTTCTAAATATGCAATTACTAAGATTTAATGCTAACAGCTCATCATGCAGGAACCATAAAAATTGTCATTAATGAGCGAAAGGCTTGAGGAGATCTCCCATTAATACGCATTAAACCAAGATTTGTGGAGGGTTATATTATCCCTTCTGAGTGTTCATTTCAAACATCATGGAATGTCTTTCGCGGGTCGTCAGGTTCACGAAACCTCCAATCCTTAATTGCTCTTCATCGTACCTACCACCTTCGCACTTCTAAGTATGCAATTACTAAGCTTTAATGCTAACAGCTCATCATGCAACAACCATAGAGATTGTCATTAATGAGCAAAAGGCTCGAGGAGATCTCCCATTCACACGCATTTGACAAAGATTTCTGAAGGGTTATATTATCCCCTCAAAATGTTCATTTCAAACATCGTCTAGAGCAAATAGACATTCTCGTAAACTTATGGCAGCAGCTCGACAGCAGTTTTGTGGAGATATAATGAACATCTTCGGGCGTGAGGACCAGAACTTCCAGTGGTCAAGGGCATACTCTTACTAGTCATCCCCTTCCACCCAGAACGAAGTAATTTGGACCTATGGAATTGCTCATGCAGGCTGTGTCCCTGAAGTTTTTGACTGTAAGGAGGTGGTCTCTTGGTGTGTCCAGAGATATATTTCAGGCAAAAGAATTATTCCACTGCGGGACCACTCTCCTATTTCTTTGTCACCTTATGAGCCGGATTATTTTCGGCATGAAATGAGATCGGAGATATAATAAAGAAATGCACAGATATATCACAGATATTCAATAATATAACAGAAATGTATCAGATATGCAACCATAAACACAGATATACAGTAATACACGATTTCTATTAATGAAAGAAATGTACAGAGACTGTAAAAATACAAAGTGAGAGACTCGCTAGAATGGTGGCAGCTTACCTCTGAGAAGAGATGTGACGGCTACTTGCATTCGCAAGAAGATGATTACAATGAGGCTCTGAAGGCCTTTTTACAATAAACGGGAATGCCAAAAGTCTTATACATCCAAAAACCTAACCCTAAGAGATGAAGCGCCAAAAGTCATGTGGGCCTCGTTTGGGTAAGTTAGTACATCAACTTCCCGTGGTCGTAACTTTTGCATACAACCTTCGTTTTAGGCGACTGATAGCTCGTTGGAAAGGTATCATCAAGGAGATTCACTTTGGGGGCCCAATCATGCCTTTGGCCATCATTGAGAACCTCGATCTCGAAAAACCTTCATTTAGGCCCTCAAAATGGCCCCGAAAGTTAAAACCTACTAAAAATAGTAAATTGTCAAAATTGCCAGAAAGTTGTTTTGAGCCAGTTGGAAAAGGTAGGTGGCCACTGATATCCACCTAGATCACCTTAGGTCTTCCTCAAGATGTTAATATTGTCAGAGCCAACATTGACCTTCAGAGGAGAAGACTGCAAGCAGTTCTTAAAAAAGGATGATAACGGGTTGGACCTCTTTCCCGAGTTCCTAGAAGACCCGATGACAGTTCCTGAAGATATCACAAGCTTGCAGGTTAGTTCATTTAGAAATCCATTCTAGGAAATTGCCTAGTTGTTTACGATAATAACGGGACATGAATCCACAACAAGTATTTCCCGCATGATTCTTTATATTTACAGTCAAGGAACAAGCCATTTTTTATTGGGGGAAGCTAATTTCCATTGAAATTTGTTCCCAATTGTCACGATTCAAAGAGGAGAAGAAATTTTATATGTCATCCTACTTGGTTTTCACGATAGCGCATTGTTGTTTGTTTTCAAAATTGTTTGTGTCCAAGAAGGTAAACTGTGAATTCGACCCAATAACCTTCTGGTACCAGGCCTTGTGGAGGCACAAGGCCTCCCATTGTTTTTACGAGGTTTTTAATGACTTTGTCTCATTTTTCAAATATTTATTGTTAGGAAAGGATGTTCCCCGCATGTCTGACCAGGCAACCAAGGTTTTAGACAGGAAGGAGACACTTGAACAAATGGAGAATTACAGTGTGATAATGATTTTTGGCTACAAGGAAAATCATGTTTTCCTTCCATATCACATTACAGATAGAATGTTTGTTACAAAAATAGCAAGGCAATACAACTACTCGTTGCATTTTTTCCATGAGAAGAGAAAAAAGCAGTTCATTCCTCTGCCTTGAAAAGTTGATGACTTCGTGTTCAGGAACGTCAACAAGATTGACGAATTCACAAGCCATTTCAAGAACTTGAACCTAAGATATGTTGAAAGACTAAGAGGGTTCGACCCTAATGGAATTTTTTTAGAACATTTACTAGCACTTGGTTTCAACAATTATTTTATCCAGGCACGTCTGAACGAAGATAGAGACAATGACGATAACACTCTTGCTCCTGACACTGGCGACCTAGAGACATTACAAAGCACCATTGAATTGTACAAACAGCATGGAAAAGGCCTCAGTGAGAAGAGTGTTCAATCCCTGACTACCACTCCCAAGAGTACAACATACCAAAGCATCACTCCAACGACCCACCCTAGTAAGAAAGTAACCCATAATTCTTCAAATGAAGGAGGAGATAAGAACCCTCCTTGCCGTAAAATTGATAGTTCTCACAAGCTTCACGTGAGGATGAAGAGAAAAAACATTGTAGGGCAAGTGAAAGAGCCTGAAGATGAAATTGAAGACATGGAACTTGAGACTGATCTGGATAATGTATCCTGCAACGTTGATCAGCTTGGGGATGCGATCCACCATAGTCCCCCAATGGATATAGCTGAGACCGAATTTTTTTACGAAGATGAATCCTTCGTATTCCAGAGCATTGTTTTTGACAACAAATCTAAAAATTTAATTATTGAAAAGGAGATGTAAGAAATAAGAAAGGGAAATATCGTTCAAAGTTTAACCTTAGGAACATATAGTTGTCCCAAATCTCCCGACTTCATCGAGCAACCAGAGATGCTCTTGATAATTCCATTGGAGGCATTAATGCAGAGAATTCCATACTGAAGGACAAACTCAAGGAATTGGAGGAAGCTTTGATTCCTATCCCATTGCTTGCTAGTCCTTTAGCAATAACCATGCCTGCCACCCCTGCAACCAAGTTAAAAGAATCCTCCAGCCTCCTCACAACGTGTAGAGGCTATGTGGAGAAGAATATCAAGAAAATAATGTAGCTAATTACTCAGGCCTGGGAAACATCACAAAGTATGGCATCCCTTGGAACGAGGGCACATGGTTTGCACGAACGTTTGCAGACATATTTAAAAAATGAAGAACGTTTCTATCTAGAGACCAACATCCCTTTTGGCATCCATGTCAACAACATGACAAATATGAGAAGAAGACAAGAAGATCTCCCCTCCCCTAACTGGATCAATCAATTAAATGCATGCTGGAAAGAGAAAGTGAAGAACCTACATCTCATTGTCCAATCATGTGAACAAGCCATATCAAAGAAAGAAGAATTATTCAAAAAGATGATCGAAATAGACTTAGCCGGAAGTATCAACGAGGTCCAAGACCCCAACTTAATCGTCAATTCCTCGTCCTTAACCAAGCAAGCCTTCGATGAACAAGTTGATATTTTTGAGGGGTTGTCTTTAGAAAAGTTTTACAACATCCTTGAATATGGTGAAGATGATGTGGACAACTGGCTAGTGGACTATTTGGTACAAAATGAAGAAATTGATCAGGCTCTCTGTAATCTTTCTATCGATCTAAGGGAATTAGAAAATGAGCTTTTCAACATAAAAATATGGGATGAGATCAATGTGGCCCCCATGAGAAACTACATTCAAGAATAGATCCGAAGGGCAATCGACAAGCTCACCGACGAAGGACAACAAGCAGTTGACATGATTCTAGTAGTCGTCAACGACATCAATAAAAAGGCATCAACAAACAAATAACAAAGGGGGAGATAGATACCATCATAGTAAGTCTATATTGATCACATCCTGCTTTGTTTACCAATCTAGTTATTCCACCTCTTTAAATAGAAATGTCTAACCAAAGACTGATAACTTCCAATTTCTTCTTTTCAGGTCTTGCTCTCTATCGTCGCCCACTTCTTCTTTCTACAGTCCTATTTCTTGTACTTATTTCTTTTATGGTCTGCGAGAGCCCCAATCCCAGTCTATATGACAAACACATTTAAACTTCGAGGAATAAGTAACAAACATTATTATTTTTTGATAAATTTCGAAGAAAACTACTTCGGGAACAATCTCAACGGTGCCTTGTTGAGAAATTTGTATCTTCAACTATGTTGGATGTCAAGATATTGTGTTTATTTAATTTGAATGTTCAATGTGTGTGATTCCTGGTCCTATTTTTCAGAAACCTTTATTTCGAAAAAAATAATAATAATAAAATAAAATAAAATTCTATCGTTTTGTATTGCTTCAAGTTATTACGACGAAAATTATCTAAGTACCACATTTGAACTATACACACCCTAGGAAAAACTTAAAGAGGAGTACCACATCTATAAGAACGCATTAAGATTGGCATCCTCGTTAGGTTGTCGTTTTGGTCCTAAAAAATTGCATAAATAGAAACCTTCGAAATTTTTTATCATTGCCAAAAAAACAATCAACTATACAAATATGTCCTCTTCCTGGAGAGATTGTAGATAAACCTCTGACAATATATAGAAAAAAACTAGCAAACACAGAGGTCACACAAGAAGATCAAAGAATCTTCAAATATATATATATATATATATATATATATATATAGTTGTTTCTTTGCCACCACATATAACTTTATTTATCCTAACACATATAGAGACACACAAGCCATATGATCTATTTAATAGAATGAAATGGATGTTGTTGACTTTGTCCATGGGAAAAATTAAAGAAGTGACTATAAAAATTGTACTTAACTCTAAATATTGGGATGAAAGCCAGTTGGAAGTATACAAAGATCATTATGAATGAATTTCATAAATACATTGAAGAGATAAAACATGCAAGGTAGGAATGAAAATTTCAAACATGGCAAGTCAGACTCCAACAATATATCAAGTTACACGTGATGGGGATATTTGCATTCTTTCGTATATGTCTATTGTACTACTGGTAATATGAAAAATTACAGAATCTTATTAAGAAAATAAAAGAAAGATGGATTATGCAAAACACAGTATAATTAGAATGAAAATACTTTCAAAAACTAAATGGTTTCAGTGCCAGAATTGCTCTAGGAGCCACGTGTCATTTTCTGCATGGATACCACTTGTACTTCATGTTGCCACATGTCCATTGCAGTTTCCATTTTGCCTCCGCTACTTATTCCCCCATCCCTGTACATTTATTCTCATTCCAACTCGGTAGGGACTATGCTGCCATGCAACACTTGTTATTTTAGCTTTATTTATCCTTGAGGATGACAAGTGAAGATTTTTGCAATCACAATCCAAATTAAATGATTTCATAAAATTAAAGTTAAATATTATATGACAACCCTTAATTCAAATGAGTGATACATCTCAAATTACTTTAAAACCATATAAATCATTAATAATGTTAATCATTAGTGTATTCATAACAAATTTTATAAATCAAACAACAACATCAACATGATATGAAAAAACATAAATACATGAGCGATATACAGATCAAATATACATCTCATCAAAATCAATAAACATGTCATATATACATATCAAGTCAAATATACAACAATCAATATATATGTCAAGTACCACTACTAGTTAGGTCCACCACCAGAAGTAGAAGGTATATCGGTACCCATGTAAGAGGTAGAGGGTATATCGGTACCCATGTCAAATAACAATGACGAAAGTAGAGTCTGATATATCTATCCATCAAGATCATGTGGAGGAGGATTGATGGATGGTGTAGTTGGTGACACATGTGGAGGAGGAGGATTGGTGGATGGTGTATTTGGTGACACATGTGGAGGATGAGGAGGAGGAGGTGGAGGGGATGTCGATCAGTCTGGTGGAGGACCAAGTGGTGGATAATCATGTGGTGGAGGATCATGAGCATCATCCTCAAAAGATGAGCCAGATGAAGTGGAATGAGCAACAACCCTCAATCTTAGGATGAGGTTGAGGGCATCGACAACATGTGCATCAGTGACATCATGTCACGAGGAAGGGTCACCCATATCTTAGACAATTATAGGACCCGTAAGATTTGTCAAATGTGTACATGTACCACTCCCCACCTGGAAATCAGACCACATATGTGATCCACCACCTAAGTTCAGACTTTAATCTAGCATGTGTGGCATGCTTGGTCTCTGTACTAGAGGCTACTGAGTCGCTTCATCCATATCCTCATCTTGTTGGGGAGGCTTGTCCTCGTGCTAATATCTGCAAAATAGTAAACAACAATAATCAAATAATTGAAACAAAATGTTACAATAAATTACATCTATATTATACAAGACAAAAAAATATGCAACTAGATTTATCAAGATTCAAAACATATTGATAATATTACCTCTACCATCTAATGGCTCGTCTTGAGTAAATAGGACGTTCAAACATCTTCTCCAATCCATCCCTAATCCGAATTATTTTCAGAACGAAATGAAAGAAAAGATGTTACAATGAAATACACATAAAAATTGCTAGAAACATAGAAATACAACAATACATGATTTCTATTAATGAGAGAAATGTACAAAGACTGTAAAAATACAAAGTGCAAGACTCGTTAGAATGGTGGCAGCTTTATCTCTGTGAAGAGATGTGACGACTACGCTCATTCACAAGAAGAAGATAAGTACAATGAGGCTTTGAAGACATTTTTATGATAAACATGAATGCCAAAACCCTAGACATCCAAAAACCTAACCCTAGGAGATGAAGCACCAAAAGTCACATGGGCCCTGTTGGGGTAAGTTAGTACATCAACTTCCCAGGATCGTAAATTTTTCATACAATCTTCGTTTTAGGCGTGTGATAGCCTATTAGAACGGTATTTTCGGGAACTACGCATTATGTCATCAAACTTTGACTCTGTCTACAGTTTGACTGTGGCAACCCAAGAAAACATTGTTTAGGGCTCTAAAACGACCTTGGAAGTACAAAAAGATGTATTGACATGAAAACTTCCAAATAAGCCAGTTGGAATAGGTGGGCGGCCATCATTATCCACCTAGATGCTATGTAGGGCTTCAAAAAAACCCCAAAAGTGCAAAACCCACAATTACAAAGAAATGTCCTCATTACAGAGAAACGTGTTGGACCAAAAACTGTCAAGATAAGCCAATTGAAATTTGGAACAGGTGGGTGCCCACCAATATCCATCTAGATCAGTCCTCCCCCCTTAGGAAGCAATGGTATCCATTGTGTTGAGTGCTCGGGGAAGATGGGAATGTGTGGGGAATGTGTTTTCTGAATCTGAATCTCGGTGAGTTGCATGCCTTGTTGGAGAAGTTGTGTTGCTTGGTATGTGGAAGGTTGTCACAAACTTGTTGTTGGCGGGGTTGAATCTGTTCTATCAACCTATTGTCTTTGGGTTTGACGAGGCATTGTGTAGGCACCATCGTAGGTGAAGAAATAATATATTCTTTCTCTTTTGTAATCTGCTTCTACTGGATAGAAGGTGTTGAGGCTACAGTGGCCTTCTATCCATCCTTTGAACAGACTGTGAAGAGGATGAATTTTGCAGTATGAGAGATTACCTTGCAGGATTGTTTTGGTGGAACAGTAGTCGGAACTACCTCTGGTATCCTGTAGAGTTGACCCCCTAGAGTAATAATGACACTACGGGGTCGAGACTCATAAACAACATGACGCCTCCACTTATATGGTTGTCCCAAAACAACATCACAGACATTAAGAGGGGAAGCATCGCACACTACCTCATCATTGAAGGCATGGATTCCATAGGACAGGCGACACTATTGGCTGACACAAAGATCTCATCCTTGGTGAAGCCACCCGATGTTGTATGGTTGCAGGTGTGGTGTTGTCGACAACCCCAACTGTTTTATTACCTCAATTAAGATGAGGTTCTTTTGGCTATCGCTATCAACAATAAAGTGCAACGGGGTCACCCTCACCCACATATGTGAATGGAAGAGGCACTCCCCCTCTTCGGGAGCTTCTGGTTGAATTGTTGCGGTCACGACAATAGTAGTGGGGTCTGCGTCGATGATCTGTTTGTTTTCAATATTTTATGGATGAGATTGTGAATCAGGGTTCGACTCCTTGTCTTTGACCTCGGCCACTAATGACTATTTCGAGCAACATTCATGTTGGATCATGTTGTCATTGATGCCAATGGTTTGATTGATTGATGTCAAGTGATTGATTGATGCCAAAAGATTTATTTATTGATGATTGATGTAATGTAATATGTATTGTCCTTGATGAGAATGCAAAGATGAAGATGGATCAATGAGTTGTCATTGATATGATGAAGATGGATCAATGAGTTGTCATTGATACATGATGAAGATGGATCGATGTGGTTTCATTGGTATATGATGCATTGTTGGAAAAATGTGTAGATGACTCATTATTGTCTTATCATAATTGATAAGGTGCACAAATGGATGAACTCCAAAGTGGTCCCCTTGTGGTGAAAGCCCTCACGGGAAGACGCTTTTTGGATTGAGTTATCCTAGAAGATTGTTGGAGGACCCATGCTTGTATGTGTAATAATGAGATGAATATCAATGAAGTTGTTGGTGAAACTATCCTAGATGGATAGTTCTTGCCATACCATTTCCGGTGGTATGTGGAATGTCACATAACTCTCCATGGTTTGAGATTTATGGCCTTACGAAATTGAAGGACCCCCATATGAAGGCTTGAAGCCCACAAGGTCAAAGAAGTCAAAGTGTTTGAAAAGAAGAAATCATTATTTAAATGATAAAGTAAAGTCACAAAGTCAAGGTGGATTATTTAAATAATAAAGAGAAGTGACAAAATCAAGAAAGAGTATTTAAATGATAAAGTAAGGTGACAAAATCAAGAAGGAATATTTAAATGATAAAGTAATGGAGAAATTTATAATTATGCAAAGTGGTTAGCCCTAAAAATGAGGAAAATAGGTTGGTTAGCCCTAAAAATGAGGAAAATAGGTTAAGTAACCTATAAATGGGTTAAGTGACCTAGAATATGGAGAGTTCAAATAAGAGGCAAGGATCTCTCATTTCAGATTACAATTGAGCATATTGAAGTTATATAGATGACTGAGGTAAACAAAGGATATCTAAGCCGAATTTCAGAGGGAAGGTGAAGAAAAGAGGGCCGGAATTCAAGGGAGGATAAATTCTTTTCATGATGCTTTCTAAGGTATGTTATTTACAGGTCATCTCACCATTTTCACAATAAATCATTTTCTAGAATGATTCAGACTAATTGAAGAAACATATCAAAGTATCTGTGGTAAAAAATTCATATTGTGGGTCATTGTATTTTTGGAGTTACACTCCAAGGAAAATAGGATTTGTGGTTAGTCCTGAAACTAGTCAAAAACAGGTGTTTTGGGTAAAAACGTCATAACTTTTCATAACAGATCCAAATGCTGTGAGAAAAAATGTGTTGGTTAGAGTACATTATGTAGTATGTTGTGTAACATTTTTAGATCGATTCAACAAATATTTTGTGCAGGGCACGCTCTACAAGGTCGCTCTCTAGAATAATCCAGAATTCAGCAAGGTATGCCATTTTTGCTATAACTCCGTTTATGAGAGGTTTCAAGTAGTGAAACCTGGAGGAATTGCAAAAAACACACTGAAGAACATTGTTATCAGTTTCCTGTCTTTATTCATTACAGGTACAAAGTTATTATTATTTCAAGTTAGGGTTGTTGACTAATCCAAAACTAGTCATGGATGAGACAAGCAGTTGATGAGTTGGCACATACATGAGGTGTATAGTTGATGATGTTGGTAAATATTGATGAGTAGTTGAAACATGATTGGTATATACTCGGTACATGGTTGTATGCACTTGTTTATGGTATAGGTTGATTGCAGGTTGTTTGGCACAGGTTGGTGCATGGTTGATGCACTTATTTATGGTACAGATTGATATCTGTTGAGGATTGTTGCCTCATCTCAGTTGGTGTTGAGGGTGTAAGTTGAGTCTTGCATTATAGAGTTGGTGATCTTGTAGAGTTTTACTCTATTCAGTTGTCACTGAAAACCCCCAAGGATTGTAGTCCGTAATAAAAAGAAAATTGTACATACATCTTGTGTTATTTGTGTTCCTTGTGGTGATGACTTGTTGATGATATATTGTCGATATATGTTGTTGATATGTGTTGACATTTAACTGGTTATAAATGACTACAATGAGTAATGAGTTAATGGTGATTGTTAACTAAGGAGTTTTGGGAAAAGATCCCTACACTGTTCACCCCCCCCTCTCAGTGTAGTCAGTGTGTCCAACAATTCATCGGTGTTGTGCCAGGGAGATTTTACGAAAGTCACACCACTTCCCAGTGTCATTCTTCATCGTTCCTTAACCCTTATTTTTCCGTGTCTTGGATTGGTTGTCAGAAGGTTGTTGGTTAGAGCCATCTTTACCAGGATTTGGTTGTTGTGGATTTGCAGACCCGAACTCCCATTTGTTCTTGTGCCTAAATTTCTACTCGATTTTGACAACATATCGATAGGCAACTCCCAATGATGAGATGTTTAAGAAATCCATTTCGATTTGGATGTAATTATGTAGAGCCCCACGTTATTTCAGAATTAGATGTTGCTCGGAGTCTTTGATACCCAACTTGGTGTGCAAGGTATGGAAAGTATTTGTGAACTTTGGCGTTGTTTGGCTCTTCTCTTGTCGGAGTGTGGTCCATTTCATGTATTGGTATTCATAGTTATCAACAGTGCATAATTGTTCCTTGACCGCATCCACAGAAAAATCCAAAGTGGGCTCGACCCCATATATTCTAGATTCCTATGTGGAACTTTGCTCCCAGTAAGTTTCCCACCAATGTTTGACATGGGGGAGAGCCTTGAGGAGTGCGAAGGTGATCTTTTCGCTGTTGAAAAAATTGTGAACAGAGAAATAACCTTCTAGCAGATTTAACCATTTTTCCAAGGCATCCGCATTGATCTGACCTTCAAATATGAGAATATCAAAATTAACTTATACCTTGAAGGGAGAGGTTCCTCCAAAGTGTTTGCTTGATGAAGATACGTTTGTTGCTATCGACAGGTGTTGAAGGATGCGGGCAAAATTCTCCATCATTTCGTCCCTTTGTCGTGCGAGAGCTTGCTAAAGCAACAAGTTAATAGAATCTTCTGCTCCATCATTTTTCTTTTCTTTCACCATGGAGGGTTTCTTGGGCGTGCGAGAGTGATTTTCCTCAAGAGAGACAAGCTCGAGACCCAACTTGCTATACTCGGACCTCGTCAGGGACATGCACTGAAAAACGATCAAGAGCAACCTACTCTGATACCATTGATCCGGATTATTTTCGGAACGAAATGAAAGCAAAGATATTACAATGAAATACACATAAAAATTGTTAGAAATAGAGAAATACAAAAATACATGATTTCTATTAATGAAATAAATGTACAAAGATTGTAAAAATACAGAGTGCAAGACTCACTAGAATGGTGGTAGCTTTATCTCTGTGAGAGATTTGATGGTTACGCTCATTCGCAAGAAGAAGATGAGTACAATGAGGCTTTGAAGGCCTTTTTATGATAAACATGAATTCTGAAACCCTAAACATCTAAAAACCTAACCCTAGGAGATGAAGTGCCAAAAGTCATGTGGGCCCCGTTGGGGTAAGTTAGTACATCAACTTCTCAGGGTCGTAACTTTTGCATATGATATTTGTTTTAGGCGTGGGATAGCCCGTTGGAAAGGTATTTTCAAGAACTGTGCATTATGCCATCAAACTCTAACTTTGTCTACATTTTGACTGTGGCAAGCAAAAAAAAAACACTATTTAGGGCCCCAAAACGACCTTGGAAGTACAAAAAGATGTACTGACATGAAAACTTCCAAAATAAGCCAGTTGGAATAGGTGGGCGACCACCATTATCCACCTGGATGTTGTGTAGGGCTTCAAGAAATCCTTGGAAGTGTAGAACCCATAATTACAAAGAAATGTCCCCATTATAGAGAAATGTGTTGGATTGAAAACTGTCAAGATGAGCCAGTTGGAATTTGGAATAGGTGGGTGGCCACCAATATCCACATCGATCAATCCCCGCATATAATATTGTACAAGATCGGGGACAAGATTTTCCTCTCCAACCAAGAAATCATAAATCTCTCTATCGACCGAAGTACACGACCACTCCAACTAGCTCCTCTTGGAAAACAATTTCCCCCACACATGCATACGCACATCAAGCGTAGGCCTAGGAGGAAAGTGGGGTATTGTCAATTGAGTGACATGAAACCTCTCAAAAAATAAAGTAAGTAACTCTGACACAAACGAGAAGAATAACCTCCCATCAAAAATAGAGTGGCAATGATTCAATGCAAAACAAAATTGTCACAAAAATATCTTCGACCACCTAATCAGTTGGGGCCTATGAACTAAGCTATCTACATAGTACATCAAAAAGAAACTAATGTGATGCCCATCATAGGTATAATGTGTTAGTGTGGTGATAATAAGGGACATGCACCTAAACTCCTCTGCACCAAATGCATATATCCACAACTGACCAACAACAACCTAGAAGTCTGTAGCGACAATAATGTCTGGATTGACATATCTCTGGACATATGCCAACTGGATCTCTCATGCAATGTCATACGGTAGATCGAGGAACTGGAGCCAAATCCTCCTCTCCTAGATAGCTCAGTGATAAAATGAATATCATCCTCTATGGGCTGATACCATAGATTGGGACCAACCCTGAATGTTTATCTAGCATGATCCCAACAATGGATCGATTGCTATAAAAAGAAAGAGTTCCCTTTGAGAGACGCATCCTCCTCAAGTGTTGGCTTCCTCAAGTTTTATGGGAAGAAATTCCATTCGAGTTATAGACATATAACACTTAGTAGGATTTATTAGACATAATATGTACATATCCTATGAAGACTGGTAAGCATTAGTGTTATAGATTACACATTTAGTGTGATTCATTATACCAAATACGTACAGAAATGCCCTATTAGTAGAGAGTAAGCTAAGTTGTTTGTATGATTACAGCTCTGATTCAAGTAATGAAATGGTTATCATACTATGATTATTAGGCTAATCAAACACATCATGCATATTAAGCTCTTACTTGTTACATACATCTTGTAAGCTTATTATATTCTAATACTATAACATAGGGAATCATACTAACCTGGAACTTCATTATACTGATACATACAGATTCATTGCTTGTATAATTGGGCTTTATGTGCTTACTTGATATGGTGTTCAGACTATGTTCATAAACAAGGTATCACTGGGCTTGAGTTTACATACCCTATTCTTAGAACAGCTTGGAATTCGAGTTCAAAGGTTGGTTGGTGGGACATGCAAGTCGAATTAGTTGTAACTGAGTGATTCAAAGTTGTAACAGAGTTGGATGTGTAGTTATGTGAGTTGTAAAGTAGTTTAACTCAGTTAAAAGAGTTAAGCTCGGTTGTACTAGTTGTAACTGAACTTACACCGGTGAGAGATCAAAGAATTAATTATTATTTAATTCACAATCAGTGATCTCACATGCAACTGAAGATTTACCACTGTTAACTACATGCATGTCAGATCCAATGGAGACCTAGTTGAGATAACAGGTGAAAGGGACAGTTTGGTTATCAGTTGTGACTTTAGTGGGTGCACTCATGCAACCACACACACATTGGATGTGCCCATGAGGATTGCACAGCCTAGGCAAGAGGAATTCATTCATTGCGGGGATTTCCATTAGCAGGGATTGTGTAGAGGAGGCAGGCTGTCTAGAAGCAGTAAATTGGCACATGAATTTGTCAATTTTTGTATGACAATGTGACATGATTGTATATTGTACTGAGAGCTTTTGAATTAGAGTTTTGTATGAGATTGTTTCATGGTCCATGATATATACATAATATATGATAGTGGGGTTTTTAGCTTTATGTTTTCCCGGTAAAAACATTTGTGTTATGTGTGATTGATCTTTCTTCTTGATATTGCAATTGGTGATCATGTTTTAAATTCTGCAAGAATATTAGTAGAAGCGATTATGTATTTAACAATGGCATATAATTGTTAGATCAGGAGAATCCAGTCAATACATAATTTGTATTAAGATTTCTACATGGTATCAGAGCACAAAAAATTGCAGAAGCTGAGTTTGTGATTGGATAGAATTTGAATTTGCAGAAAGACTTTCTTGGTGCTATAGCTGATTCAAGATCGAAATGGCTTTCAATGGCTTGAGGTTAGAGTATGCACTCAAGGGCAGCTTCAACTGCATTGCTTGGAAGGATAGGATGGAGGTAGTACTCAAAGACAATGGCTTGAAGGAATTCATTGACAAAGATGTTCCTAAGCCATATCTTGTAGACACTGCAAATCTTGATGCATGGCAAAAGAAAGTGGCAAAGGCGAGAAGGATCCTATTGGAGGGAGTACGAGACCACATTGTCTCAAACCTCCATGGGAAAGCCACACCATATGCAATGTGGAAGACTTTGACGGATCTATTCCAAAACAACAACGACCATAGGAAATTGGCGCTCAAAGATAAACCCAAGAAGATCAAGATGGAGAAGGGCGACTCCATTCCAAAATATCTCACAAAGTTTGTCCAATGTCGGGATGAGTTGGGGAGTGTGGGAATAACATTCGCTGATGATGATTTGGTGAGCTTGTCTCTCCTAGGACTTCCCAAAAATTGGCACAGTTATCAAGACTCTGTCAATGGAAGGGAAAAATTGCTAGATTGGGAACTACTATGGTTGGAATTGGTATAGGAGGAATTCAGGCGGAACACCAGAGATGGATCTTCATCAAAGCATGATGATGAAGAGGATTGTGCTTTGGCTGCCAAGGCAAGGAAAGGGAAGGGGAAGAAATTCCATTCAAAATCCGAGTCTAAAGGCAAGGAGCTAGATTTGTCCAAAGCGAAGTGTTTTCACTGTCACGAACATGGGCATCTTGCTACTAATTGTTCGCAGAAGAAGACGAACAAGAAGGTTGTTGGAGCTGCAGTTGGTGAGGCCCTTGCCTCACAATTTGAACTTGACTTCTTCTTGATCGCATGCATGGCGTCAAGTGCATTAGGATCGGTGTGGTATTTGGATAGTGGTGCTTCCTTCCACACGACGGGAGATAAGGAGCTTTTCAGTGACTTGGAGGAGAGAGATCTCAAAATGCATATAAAGATGGGCGATAATGGACGATACAGTGCGACTGACATTAGTAGCATTACCTTTCATAGGGAGTCAGGTAAACCATTTCAATTGAAAGATGTTATGCATGTTCCAGGTCTGAAGAAAACTTGGTCTTAGTCGCAATGTTGGAGTACATAGGCTATGATGTTGTTTTCAGCGATGGAAAAGCCTTCCTGCGACATAAAACAATGGGTCAAATCAAGAAGATAGGGATTCGAGTTAAGAATCTCTACAAGCTGGAGGTAGATGATTGCGCTGCCATGATGGGCAAGGCAGAACAAGTTGTGAGCTGGGATGAGGGCGAATTATGGCACAGGCGATTAGGCCATCTTCATCATGGAGCCTTGAAAATCATGCAACAAATATCTACTGGACTTCCAATGGGAACACTTGCTCAGTTAGATCAGTGCAAGGGTTGCACCATGGGGAAGTATGTAAAGTCCACCTTTCATGAAAAGGAGAACCGTGCTTCAGTGATTTTGGAGAGAATTCACACAGACGTGTGTGGACCATTCTCGGTTGCTTCAACAAAAAAACATAAGTATTATGTTATTTTTGTTGATGACTTTTCTCGTAAATGATGGATCTTATTCATGCAGAAGAAGGATCAAACATTCTCAAAGTTCTGTGAGTTTAAAGCATTGGTGGAGAAAGAGTCGAGGAAGCAAGTGAAGGCTCTGAGGAGCAATAATGGTGGAGGATACATCTCTAATGAATTCAAATACTTTTGCAGCAAAGAAGGAATTCAAAGAGAACTCATAGCACCTCATAACCCACAACAAAATGGGGTCACGGAGAGGAAGAACAGAACGATCGTGGGTGCAGCACAAGTGATATTGCATGATCAGGGCCTACCAATGCATTTGTGGGTGGAAGCATGCAACACTGCGGTTTATGTGCAAAACCGTTGTCCTCATAGAGTACTTGGCATGAGTACACCTGAAGAAGCTTTCACTGGTAAGAAACATGATGTTTCTCATTTTGAGATTTTTGGCTCATTTGTTTATGTGCATGTGACCAAGAACGCCAGGAAGAAGCTGGAGCTCATTGTTGAAGTTGGGATATTTGTGGGGTACATAGAAACACCCCCTAATTATCGTGTGTATTTTCCTAACAGTAAGATGACTATTATGTGATGGGATATAAAATTCGATAAGGGGAAAGACATGCGGTTGTCGCTTGAGAGGGAGCTAGACTTGCATGCAGAGGAGGAACTGTTGGTTCCCAAAGATGATTCTCAAGATGTGGATCAACCACATGAGGAGGTTCATGGAGTGGAGGAAGCCACTCATGCAGAGTCATCCATCAGAAATGGCAGATAGCGCACCATGGAAGCTGATAGATTGAGACTAGATGTTGCATAGAATGTAAGAGCCCCTACTTCACAGCGCAGACAGAGATAGTCTCCTGATCGATTTACTGGATACATGGCTCTCATGAGCAAATGTATTGTGACTTAACCATCTTCCTTTCAGGAAGCAATGCAAGATCCCACTTGGGTTGATGCAATGGTGGAGGAGTATGACTCCATTGTCAAAAACAGTGTATGGGAAATTGTCCCAAGACCGGTCAACAAATCAGTGGTAGGTTCGAGATGGATCTACAAGGTAAAGCAAGTTGTTGATGGGAGTGTGGAGAAATACAAGGCTAGATTTGTGGCTCGGGGCTTCTCATAGATCGAGGGGATAGATTATGATGAGACCTTTGCACTTGTCGCAAGGTACTCTTCCATAAGATCCATCTTTGCACTCTCAGCGCAGATGGGTTGGCACATTCATCAGATGGATGTAAAAATTACATTTCTCAACGGGATCATTGAGGAAGAAGTGTACATAGAGCAGCTTGAAGGATTTGAGATCTTCATCAACGAGTCACATGTGTGCCGACTCAAAAGAGCGTTGTATGGGCTGAAGCAAGCACCCCGTGCTTGGTACACTCAGATAGACAGCTATTTCACCAAACCGGGCTTCACCAAAAGTGAAGCAGATGCAAACCTATACCAAATTGTGGTGGAGGGTAAGATTTTAATCATTGTTCTTTATGTTGATGGTTAAATACTGATTGGTGATGAGTAGTCGATACACTCATGCAAGGAGGACCTTGCAAAGGAGTTCGAGATGAAGGATATGGGCCTTCTTCATTATTTCCTTGGATTGGAAATATGACAACGAGATGGTGAACTTTTTGTGTCTCAAGTAAAGTATGCAAGGGAGATACTGGGTAAGTTGCACATGGAGGGCTGCAAACTCATGGATACTCCTCTTCCAGGAAACTGGAAGAAAAAGGATGCTACTTCTAGAGAGGTAGTGGATGCTACTGTCTATTAACAGTTAGTGGGTTTGCTAATGTATCTAGTGAACACGAGACCGAACATTTGCTATGCAGTTAACCAGCTGAGTCAAGCGATGGTTAATCCTACCAAGCTCTTTTGGAAGGCGGGTAAGCATGTCCTGAGATACCTGAGGGGAACATATGAGTATGGATTATGGTACAGATAGACGAATGAGGTGAAGTTGCATGGCTTCACGGATGTAGATTGGGCGGGAATCCCAATGGACAGAAAGAGCACATTAGGGGGGATCTTTAGTATCAAATCTACAATTGTTTCTTGGTACAGCAGGAATCAGAGATTCGTGGCACTCAGTTCAGCGGAAGCGTAATACATGGCAGTGAGTCAAGTTGCATGTGAGGCTATCTGGATGAGAAATATCTTGGTTGGTTTGTTTAGTTCTCATTTAGATCCGATAGTGATTCATTGTGATAATCGAAGTTGCATTAAACTCTCGATTAATCCTGTGTTTCATGATAGATCTAAGCATATATATATCTGGTATCATCATATCAGAGATTATGTGCAACAGAAGATCATGTTGCTTCAGTACATTCCTACGAAAGATCAAGATGCAGACATTCTGACAAAGGCACTCACTAGGAGCAAATTAGAATACCATAGAGACAGGATCGGGGTGAAGGATAATCCCTTTCTTGTTGAGAGGGAGTGTTGAGATTCAACAAGAAGATCCTAGTGAAAATTATGCACCTACACTAGGATGGAGCCTCAGGCTATTTTTAGGTGGAAGTCTATTTTTAGATGATGAGCAAATTCTATTTACAGATGATGTATATTTATAGATGGTGAGCAAATTCTATTTATAGATGTATGTCCAACTATTATTAAGGGATAATAATAGTCGACATACATCTATAAATAGAATTTGCTCNGGTGAGCAAATTCTATTTATAGATGTATGTCGACTATTATTATCCCTTAATAATAGTTGGACAATAAATATTAATCTATTCTCAATGAGCACTTGGAAATAGTTAACTGAAGTGGCAAATCAGTTAGCTATAGGAAATTCGAGTTCAAAGATTGGTTGGTGGGACATGCAAGTCGAATTAGTTGTAACTGAGTGATTTGAAGTTGTAACAGAGTTGGATGTGTAGTTATGTGAGTTGTAAAGTAGTTTAACTCAGTTAAGTGAGTTAAGCTCAGTTGTACTAGTCGTAACTGAACTTACACTAGTGAGAGATCAGTGAATTAATTATTATTTAATTTACAATCAATGATCTCACATGCAACTGAAGATTTACCACTGTTAACTACATGCATGTCAGATCCAGTGGAGACCCAGTTGAGATAACAGGTGAAAGGGACAATTTGACTATCAGTTGTGACTTTAGTGGGTGCACTCATGCAACCACACACACATTGGATGTGCCCATGAGGATTGCACAACCTAGGCAAGAGGAATTCATTCATTGCAGGGATTTCCATTAGCAGGGATTGCGTAGAGGAGGCAGGCTATCTAGAAGTAGTAAATTGGCACACGAATTTGTCAATTTTTGTATGACAGTGTGAGACAATTGTATATTGTACTAAGAGCTCTTGGATTAGATTTTTGTATGAGATTGTTTCATGATCCATGATATATACATAATATATGATAGTGGGGTTTTGTACCACCCTGTTTCCCCCAGTCTGTAAAAATAACTATATTGGCCAAGAACTATGGCAAACTCAAAGATGTGAATGTTTGATCTGACGAACCTTTTTATAAAAGGTCGATGAATGTAAATTATGAATATGTGTTGCATGGCTGCTGGGAGGGGGATGTGCTAAAAGATACCACGATGGCTAATGAGAGGTGGTGGAAGGGACCTGGAATGGTTGCGTTAACTTCCACCGAGCCAGTACCAATCTGGTTTTTACTTGCTCAAAGACCAAAGCAACTCTCTGACCCTGGAATGGATTTTCTATCAGATTGGTAGGTGGGGAGGCTCCTCAAGAGTTAATGAGGGGATGGGGGTGAACCTCCCATCCGTAAAAGCTCCCAGACCTGACCACGGACGGGGAAATTCACGCCACACGCAATCTTGCAGAGAAAAGGCAAGAGAGGAAGTGTGGTAAGGGGTAGAGGAGAGGAGAGTGAGCGAGACAAGGATCGTGGAAGAGAACTGCAGAAACTCTAGAAACATAGGGAGTTTTGAATATAGGAGAAGGAGAGTAACATTTTTCCAAGATTATTTTCTTGTATCGGAAGAAGGAGAGTAACCTTCGTCCTTGACTTCCGTTGAGCTGGAAGTAGGAGACTGAATTTCAAAGCATCGTGGTCTAGCTCGGGGGTGGCTAGTGGTAAATCCGTTTGGAGTCACTGAGCCTACGGTTGGGTGGAAACGAGCACCCCTCCTAGTAGTCGCATTACACCTGGTGTTTCTGATAAGTATTTTATACCTTGTATTTTGAACTGTATATCATGAATACATGCTCATGTTTATCCACCCATAATGATTTATGTGTGGAATGATTGGCTGGTGTTTTGATCAGAAATAATGGATGCATACTTATACTTATATGATCATAATCGGTCTATGTATAAAAGGAACAAGTTCAGAATGCGAGTCTGTTCCCTTGAGATCTGTTTCGTCTATTGACTCACGCTATGTCCTGGTTTTATTTCCCGAAGGCACCTCCTCCTGGGAAGTTTCCCTCGCATTCCAGAGCCGGAGTGAGTTCCTTGAAAGGACTATCGTTATAGTGAACCCACGAATTTACTTTACCCCTGTCACAGATTTTATAGCTCGACGAATTAGGAAGGCTTTTTAGTCAAGTCACCAAGCCTAGGGGTGATAACCCAAGAACCCTCTAAAGGATAATGTGATCGGAGTTTGGAAACCTTGTACAAGAAAGAGTAGTTCTCTCAGGTTTCGGCGTTTTGGCACCCGGGAAACCAAAGGGCAAGATCCCTCGTCTTCGCCAGTCGTGAAATCCCAGTATGCGAAACCCCGAATATGTTCATCATGAATGGGTTTCGATGTTTCGGCACCCTAGAGACCAAAGGGCAAGATCCCTCGTCTTCTCCAGTCGCAAAATCCCAGTATGTGAAATCCCGAATAGGTTCAACATGAATGGGTTTCGGTGTTTCGGCACTCAGGAGACCAAAGGGAAAGATCCCTCGTCTTCGCCAGTCGCAAAATCCCGATATGCGAAACCCCAAATAGGTTCAGCATGAATGGGTTTCGGTGTTTTGGCACCCGGGAGACCAAAGGGAAAGATCCCTTGTCTTTGCCAGTCGCGAAATCCCGGTATGCGAAACCCCGAATAGGTTTAGAATGAATAGGTCTCGGTGTTTCAGCGCCCGAGAAACCCAAGGGCAAGACCCCTCGTCTTCACCAGTCACGAAGTCCTGATATGAAAAACCCTAAATTGGTTCAGCGAGAATGGGTTTCGGTGTTTCAGCACCTCGGAAACCAAAGGGTAAGACCCCTCGTTTTTGCAAGTCACGAAATCCCAATACACGAAACCCCGACGCGCTCTGTGGATGAGCCCGAGGTCACCGGATAGGGTCTTGTGGTAGAAAGGAGGAGTCCCGAAAGAATCTGGACCGTCCATTTGTAGGGACGCATGGCGAAGATCTAAAGATGTCGGGGTTCTGGAGATCGGGAAATAGGAGTGAAGACCCCGCCAAAATCCCAAAAGGTAGAATGTCAAGATTTAATCTGGGTCGTTGATCAAGTTGATGATTTGGACCGTAGATCCGGATGATACCGAGATTGCGAGTTTCGGGGATTCGAAAAGGGAAAGGAGGAACACTTGCATCGCGAAACCCCAAAAGCATTTAGAGGAATAGCACCAGGTCATAGGACCGGATGTATGAAAAGTGACCCAAGGGAGGAGCTAAGGATCTGTTAGACCCTTTCAGGTTTTGGCATTTCGAAAGACAGAGAACAATGGAACGCTCGCATCGCGATTCCCCGAATCGCGAAAGTCGAAAGCGCCTTTTTGGCAAGGCCTATGGTCATAGCCAATGATCACATGGAGTAGGATAAGGGAAGGGATGGTCTGCGCTAGGCCCCATAGAAATTCGGGGATTCTGTCGCGTGAAGAAAAGACGAAAATAAAAGAAAAATCTAGGTTGTCATTGTAGGTGTGTGACAAATTGGTATCAGAGCATGGTTACAACACTTGGCCTGCTTGGGCTCATGAATGAGTTACGCAGAAACTCCATTTGAAGTACTCTTAAAAGAAGTAACCCTCTACCTTAACCCCCTTTATAAAAAGCCGAAGTTAAGAATGAAAATTCCTATTGTGTGTATGCATTTGAAAAATATGAATTATGCGTTGATTGTGAATGAATATAATGTTGACTAACAACAAGTGTTTTTCTTGCATAACAAGCGGATGATCAACCGCGGGAAACTGCAGACGCATAGAATGGTGACGCACCACGAAGTGGGGGATGGCTCCCACAATAGACACGAACAGTCTGACGAAAGGAGAGTGGTAGAGACCCCTCCAGATCTAGCTGAGACTATGAGAAGCCTCATGGTCGAACTACAGAGCTGCAAGGCCGACAACGAGAGGTTGATAAAAGAGCAATAGAAGCAAACGAAAATTAATGCAATATTGCTGCAAATTTTATCCGACATACAAAGACAATTGCAGCATGGACCTGACACCAATCACGTGGACCAACGACAGACAAAGAGAAGTCGAAGCCCACTTGGGATACGAAAACGTGGTCTTTTAAGTGGTCACACTGGGAGGAGCACCTCGAGAAAGGTCCACCCCAGAGATAAGGGACAAGCATCGGACGATTCCTCTCAAAAGGAAACTGGCGACTTGGAGGGATCTTCTAGTACAAGAACTAGTTCTTATTCCCAAAGAAAACAGAAGAAGCGAAATCATTCCAAAAATCATAATCTCGAAGAATTCAAGAAGGCCAAACCACCCTCTTTCGACGGTGAAATAAAGAAGTGAGAGGAAGCGGAGGCCTAGCTACTTGGACTAAAGAAGTATTTCAAAGTCCATGACTTCTCAAAAAACTTGAAGGCTCCAGTAGCCACTTTCAACTTGAATGGAAAGGCTTCCATCTGGTGGGAAGACCTTAAGAATGTAAAAGGGATTCACGAAGAAGACCTATCTTGGGAACGGTTTGAGAAATACTTCAGGAAGAAGTATCTGTCGAAAAAGTATTTCGACGAAAAGACTAAGGAATTCTATGAACTCAAGCTGGGACAACGCACCATAGAGGAATATGTCAGCAGATTCCTCGAGTTGTTGAGGTACGTACCCTATATTAAAGTAGAAAAGGCAAAGGTGCAACGATTCATCAGTGGACTACCTAAGGACTATAAAAACATGATTGAGTTTGACGAGCCAAAGACCCTAGAAGACACTATCTGAAAGGCAAGATATTGTTATGAACAGCTTGGGCATTGGATAGAACCTCATGAAGGCTGGAAGTAGAAGAATAGTTTGGGATTCCAAAAAAATGGATTTAAATCCCCAAGATTTAAAAACTATAAAAAGGACTCAAGGATGAGCTTCCCAACCCGAAGTGTACACCAACAGAATTTCCCCTCCCAGAGCGGAAATAAACACTTTGGATCTACCCCAGGAAAGATTGATAACCCGAAGAAAGAACCCTTGAAATGTTGGGGTTGTGGAGAAGAACATCTACTGAGGGACTACCCGCACCGACAACAGAATAGTCAAAGAATTTACAACGTTCAAGAAGCTATCACCGTCAATGACATGGCCAGGATCATGCTGCAAATTTATGCAGCCTTGGAAAATAAACAAGATGACCACCAAGCTTCAGTGGTGGAGATGGAAGGTATGATCACCAACCATCTAGTGTCTATTCTAATTGACCCTGGTTCAAATTTGAGTTATACAACCCCTAAGGCTGTTGACAAGTGTAAATTATAGGCACATAAACATGCCAAGCCATGGTTGGTACAGTTAGCCATTAGAGTCAAAAGAAAGGTAGTGGAGGTCATACCATCTTGCCAATTCACTATGGGTGAATTCCCCACCCAAGCAACCCTTAACATATTACCACTAGGATCGTATGACCTGTTGATTGGTATGGACTGGCTAGCCACATATAAAGCCAGACTAGACTGTTACCATAAAACCTTAGAATGTGTAAGTGAAGAAGGAAGAAGGATAACCCTTCAAGGGATCCAAAAACCTGTCTCGGTGAGACGAATATCAGCTCTTCAAATGAGAAAGTATTGCAGAAAGGGATGTCCATTACATGCGATACAGGTGTTGGAATCAGTTGAAGATGACAAACCAAGTCTCAAAGACCACCCCACACTAAGAGAATATAGAGATGTATTTTTGGAAGAGGTACCGGGTCTACCTCCGAGAAGGGACATTGAATTCTCGATAGAACTTGCACCAGGAGCGGTGCCAGTGTCTAGGACACCCTGCAGGATGAGCACACTCGAGCTAGTTGAGCTTAAATTACAACTAAAAGAAATGATGGACAAAGGCTATATCCAGCCCAAAGTGTCTCCATGGGGAGCACCAGTCCTGTTTGTGAAAAAGAAAGACGGTACCCTTCGACTGTGCATACATTATAGACAACTCAATAAGGTAACCATAAAGAACAAGTACCCCTTACCCATGATCGATGACATGTTCGATCAATTGGGGGGTGCTTCCATCTTCTCAAAGATTGACTTGAGATCTGGATACCATCAAGTCCGAATCAAGGGTGAAGACATCCACAAAACTGCCTTCAGGACGAGATATGGTCACTATGAGTTTGTGGTAGTACCATTTGGATTGACCAATGCCCCT
>JASDQU010242663.1:161511-179642 GCA_032191745.1 Picea mariana
GAAGATACATCTCTAATGGAAGGTTTTCAAAAATGGATGGAGGATTCTTCAATGGAAAATCATAAATATTTATCCAATGTAATTCCCTAGGATTTATGGCTTGCAAGAAATGCAAATATTTTTCAAGCTAAATCCTTTTCTCCTTTGGAGGTATTCTACAAAATAAAGTACATTTATGTCTCCCTCCTTCCTTAGATTCCTGTCAAGTTAAGGGGGCATCAAACAATCAGTTAAACAAAAGGCTCAAAGACAAATTGATTCACTTGATACAGATAATTCAAAAACTTGTCCTTTTTTTGATGGAGTGAGTCAAGGTAATCATGTATCGTGTGGCATTGAGGCTATTATATCCTTGAATGACAAATTTAGTTTTTGTTTCAAGATTGGGCATGGAAGAGGTACTGGAAATTGAGCAAAACTCCATGCTCTATTGCCAATCATTGAGGTTGGCATTGGAGAATATTTATTAACGTTCATGTATATATGGAAGTATAAATGGTGGTTGAGTGGCTTAAGAGGTACTACAAGATGAAAAGAAATACCTTTCCCCATGTATTGGATCATATTATAATAGTGGTAGAAACATTCACATAAATCAGGTTCATCGATGACTTGTCCAAACAAGCAATGAATTTCCGGAGTGGGTTGCTTCAATGGGAGGACCATAGGGAGGAGAGGGACCATCCTATAGGACCTTGAACCTTTCTCTTTTCATTTCTTTTTCAATCCAATGTTCTTTTATGAAGATGACTATCCTAGAATGGATGTACTAGATAAATCTTATTAGGGTGATGATCATTTTTTATATTGTTGTAATATTCTAATGTTAGAACCACATCTTTTCATGTAGAATTAAATGAAAAGTTGCATGAAAACATATAGTATATGAGATAGATGGTAGACAATTTGAAAGACTTTTGAATAAATMTATCTTTTTGGTTTGGTGCTTACAAGGTGTACAAAATGTAACTTTCTTCTTCACCTACACCTATAACTACAAAAGTTTTTCCTTGGAAAAAATTATTATAAATATAGTGTCTTATATATGTATTGAATAAACAACTCAAGCATGAATGCCTCATCCAGTTAAATATCATTCTAAGTTTGCTAACTTTGATGTGCACTTACTAGTTTTTGAAAAAGATGTGATCTTTGATATTTTCCTTAAAATGGATTTTGGAATTTTTAAAATTGTATTTGTCATCACCAAATTATGTAAGCGAATTTTTACCATTAGGAGAAATATGTCTCACTTGTGCATTACAGAATCAGATTCTTGACCTTTCATATATCAAAGAGTACATAAGAGACCCCTCTAGGAAATATGCGGATGAATTAATAGGGAATTGGGACCTCTTCAACCCCAAGCCAATCTGAAGGAAATATACATTGAATAACCAAAGGTTGTGGTCTCGGCACATTTCAAAAAAGCTAGACAACTTCCTCATTCCAAGTTATTTCCTCTTGGACATGCATCATCTCGTCCACATCCTCACAAACCCATTTCCATCTATATACAAGTAGAGAGGTTTACAAGTTGATTCCTTTCAAGTTTAAAACTTTCTGGATGTAGCATTAGTGAGCTTAGGAAATCATTCAAAAAGCATGGAAAACTCCAATTCATTTATTTTATTCATTTCCTTCACCAATTGTAAATGTAGTTAGATACAAGAAAGCAAAGACACTTCTTTATCATAGTGATATGGAGCGAGTCAAGGTAATTATGTGGTAATGATGTACCCTGTGGTGTTGAGGTTATTATATCCTTGAATGACAAATTTAGTTTATGTTTCAAGATTGGGCATGGAAGAGGTACTGGAAATTAAGCAAAGCTTCATGCTCTATTGTCAACCATTGAGGTTGGCATTGGAAAATATTTCTTAATGTTCATGTGTATATGGAAGTATAAATGGTGGTTGAGTGGCTTAAGAGGTCTTACAAGATGCAAAGCAATACCTTTCCCCATGTATTGGATCATATTATAATAGTGGTAGAACAATTCACATAAATCAGGTTCATTGATGACTTGTCCAAACAAGCAATGAATTTCCACAGTGTATTGTTTCAATGGGAGGACCATAGGGAGGAGAGGGGTCATCCTATAGGACCTCGAACCTTCCTCTTTTCATTGATTTTTCAATCCACTGTTTTTTTACGAAGATGACTATCCTAGAATGGATGTACCAGATAAATCCAATTAGAGTGATGATCATTTTTTATATTGTTGTAATACTCTAATGTTAGAACCATGTCTTTTCATGTAATTAAATGCAAAGTGTTAAGTGTCTAAATAGATCTGAAGATAAACCTAAAAATAGATCCACAATATCAACAAGAATAATCCAAACCATTCAACAAATATTGAACACAATAAATAGTCAAAACCCTTGAGGTAGGGTAACACCATATATTATTCCTTAAGGAAGGAATGCACTCCTCAAACAATACTTGCTTGTTACAATGACAATATCCTTCACCATGTTTCATTACATTGCTTACAATTCTTTATATAGCTCTCTCTATCTCCTAGGAACCTTCTAGAGAGGCTTCTCACATTTATTACATTTAACTATCATAGTGGGCCTTTATTAATATAGTGGATCTAGTCCACCTTACATTGAATGACCACATTCTCATATACTAAATGACTTCCACTAATAACACATAACCACATTCACATTGGATACCTACCTAGGTACCCCATATTACCTCCCTAGGTACCCCATATTACCTTCCTAGGTATACTACATTCCACCCCCTTCACATGTTTTGTCCTTGAAACACGAGAAGAATCCATACATTATGACCGGCTAAGCAATGTAGCCAACTGGTACCAAGTACGACCATCCATCCATCCCAATGGAAGTAGAACATGATGTCCATACATTGTCTTGCCACTCTGATCTTGCTCTGCATCATGTCGGGGTTTCCATGGGATTGTTTATGTAGCCTAATCTCTTCCTATAGTGTCGATAGTCCTCCATGCACCTCTTGATCGGTTTCATGTCCGGTGCCCTGTTGGTGCATAAATGTATTGAAGTCACACCCTTTCCTTGATGATTGTTCTTTCTCTATATGATGTGGATGACAATATACAACAATTGTAGGAATTTGTTCGTTTTTCTTCAAATCTGCAACACATTGTGCCTTTGAGTCAATGACCTCCTTAGCTTCCTGATTGTGTCCTTCCTGTGGTTTTGTTTCATCTCCTTTTGTAAACTCTGCCTCCGATTCAACTTCGGACTAAAAAATAACTACTTTGTTAGCCTCTATAGGCCCATATTTATTATTAAGAGACACATCCTGCAATGTGATTTTCTTTTTCTTATACCAAAACTTCAAAAGCTTATTTTGCATATTAATATTAATGGTACCCACCGATTCTATCCAAGGATATCCCAAAACAATATCCACTTCATCCATATCCATAGCATAAAAATCTAAATGCAACACATATTTATCCATACTAAGCTTCAAATCTTTAAAAAATTTCACATTTTCACCCTCTACATGTGTGCTCTGAATATTCTTTGCAGGAACTTACAATCTATTAACCAACTAAATATTGATAAAATTTTGTTGGCAACTAAGGTTAATGGAAACAATGACATTTTCTTTATGAATACAACCATGAATTTGTAAAATAGATTTTCCATATGAAAATAAACTCTTGGTGATGTCTTTATCCTTACTCTTTGTATGAGACCACTTGTTTACAAGTAATTTTTCAAGTGCTTCCTCATAAAGTGACATCCACTCAGAATGGTGAAATGATTGTCACCATATGAGAGCATCATCTTTGAAACCCCGGTCTACAAAATAATTCCACTTCCCTTCCCATAATGACTTGTGAGATTGTATAAATTTGTCAATACTAGGGTCATCATCTCTTCCATTAATTTTTTTTATTGTTTATTGTTTATTGTTCGCACCTTGCCCTTGATGATATTCCTAGCTTGCCCGAGAATGAGTACTTACCTATCCCATACGAGAATTGAACCTATGTCTTTCGCATGAAAAATACGATGTCAAGCTTGTTGCCTTTGAGGGATGTTCTTGTAGAAGAAAACTGCATGTAGCTGTAGAAGGGCTAGGTATGGTACAACGGTGGCTAGGCTGCAACAAAATTGCACAAAATTGGCATATCTTTCCCTCCTGCTCTTAAATTTTTCCCCATTTTTTTCTCCAAACTCTGAACCATACCACATGCCTTTGCAAAATGTTCTTGTAGAAGAAAAACATGTTGAGATGGTGTTAGCAAGAGTAGTTTTCTGTGGATTGCAAATTGCAATATTCAATCTCTATGTCGCTCTGCGTGCAACATTGCTAACATAATGAATGTTTTTTCAAATGCATTACACCATTTATATCTTAACAAAACCATTCTCATTCTAGGAGACTTCAATGTTGACATGCTACAAAATAATGCCATAAGAAAAGAATTGGAAAACTACATGTGAATTTACAATCTCCGCTTTCTTTTGGTTAAGATAAAACATGTACAAAACACACTTATTTACCATATATGGTTAAATGTGCCCATATCACAATACAACTTCTTTATCTTATAAACAGATTGGTCTAACCACGATACAATTTGTCTTGTACTTGAATTATGAAATATACATCAAACATATTACAAAATTATATTTCCATGTCTCAAAGCATATCTTGATACTTTGTTGCACAAAATCAAATCATTCAGCTAGGACCATCCAACTTCTTAATATTTTATGGCTTTTAATATATTTTGGCGAGGAAAAATTATATATAACCACAACCATGGATCAAGAAAAACAAAGGTTCATGCTTCTAACTCTATCTTTTATTCTATTCCTTTGATTCTCATTGACTGTATGTACATATTGCTTGTCTTCCCTTGCATACCAACTTACATTAATGTTCATTGTATTTTGTGCATTCCCACATTGAAACAAACAGAATAACTAAAGAAGACGAAGGACTCTTAACCACAAATGCAGAAGAGGAGATACAAATATGCATGCTTCTACTCTTATTTCATATTCCATTGTTTTGTATTTCATTTACTGTCAATATATTTGTTCTACTTCTTTGCACCTAATTTATTATATGTAGATAGTATGTATCTTCCTACATAATAGGTTATCTTCATGTCAATTGTATTTTCTGAGTTGCTACATTGAAATAAATAGAAATGTATTTAGTTTTTTACATGTCTTTCTACATACCAACTTACCTTCATGTCCATTATATTTTCTACATTGCTATATTGAAAGAAACAGATTAGTTGGACAAGAGGATGAAATCGTATATGCCACAGCAGAGGAAGTTGAAGTACAATCTTCAAAAAAGTATACCAATTGTGATAGTAAATCAAACACACAAAACGAGTAGGTTGATAAAATATTGGACTAGAAAACGATGACTTGGCAACAATGGGCCTTTGTTGAGACTTCTCACTTCTGAAAATTGCCCTCCCCTTTTATGTTTTCCCACTCTCTATTATCCCCCTTTTTCCCTCTTCTATACTTAACTGAATTCCTCTTTCTTTTTCCCCTCTAATTTTGCTTTTTGGTTGCTTTGCTTAGTCATTTTTTCGAAAATGTCTAGGTGCGCAGGTTGGCGGACTCACGGGTTTACATTTATACTCATGCTTCTCTATCACGAGTTCAACCAACGACTTCCTCATTCCATACTTAGCCTCTTTTTCGATCGCGGGTTTCCAGGCTGGCAGGCTCAAAACTGCGCTTCGATTGTTCTGTGTCCTCCAAACAACACCCAAAGTTTCGCGATATACAAATTGACAACCAGACTCCCGGGCTGGCGGGCTCAAGATTGGAATTCTATTCTTTTGTGACCTACAAATAGCTTCGGGGGTTCCACAATACACAGATTGGTCGCCAGACTCCCCCATCATGCCATGTTCCGTGTTACACATTTTTGCACTCAAAATTTATGAGGCATACAATTTAACCGTCGGGTCCTCATGTTTCCTGAGTATCCCTTGCCACCTTATTTCATATTCCATCTCCTTCAAGCCTGTATGTGACATCCAAAACAATTATGAACAATATACAATGCATATGTTTATTTAGTCATTATGATGTCCATGTACATATGCTTGCATCAAAAAAAGTTGGACGAGTGACATGGGCATGGGTAGTCAATCATCACAAACATCAACCGAACGACAAGGCAAAAGGTAAAGATTCATACATTGTGCTCTTGCTATGTTTACCAAACAAATATCCTGAGCTATTTATTCATCTATGCCATGATAAATATGGTGATGTCATCTGCAACACATGATTTGTAGTTCACAAGAAGTATCGACGAGCGCAAGTGAAACACCCAACATAGTGCAAGCTCCGCAGACTAAGAGGTATGGTTACAAAACTCTGACTAACATACTTCATCCAAGTTGTGCGTCTACTTGTACATTTATGCCAAAAAAAAAGAAAACAAAAAAAAATGATGCAAACTGCCATTCACATTACTTTTTCTATTCAAAAAATGTCACCAGGTCTAAACTTATAAAACCCAATATACTATCGATAGAAGGCTTGAACAACCGCTGAACTGGACAAGTGTTCATCAGGGACATAATGGTCATGTATAGCACCTACTTAGAAAAGGAAAACAAAAGTAGATGCATTGTGTGTGCTGACATGAGAAACAACGAAGCCATGAAATTATAACACATCTTGTCTAGCTTTTCGATGCTTCTCTTATACAAACACATCCTGGAAATTATAACCATGACTCACTTTCTATATTCTTTGATTGAAGAGCATGTTCACCTGTCTAATGCATTACATAGTTATTGTTAAGACAATAAATTGGGGCTTTATTAAGACCAATTCCTACTTTCGAAAATTCCCCCCCCTTTCTTTTTTCCCTCTACTTTTCCTTTCTGGTTACTTAGTTGTTTTTCGCAAAATGTCTAGGTGTGTGGGTTCGCAAATTCACGCGTTCATATTTTTACTGATGCTTTTATATCACGAGTCTGACCAATCGCTTCCCCATTCTATACTTGGCCACTATTTCCATCGCCGATTTGCGACCATGCTTGCTCAACATTGCTGTTCCATTGTTCTGCGACCTACAAACAACACTCTAAGTTCTATGATATACAAATTAACCGTCGAAGTCTATCATCATGCCATGTTCCCTGTTACACATTTTGCAGTCAAAAGTTCGGAGACATACAATTTGACCATCAGGCCCTCACATCTTCTGAGTATAACTTGTGACCTTGTTTTGAAGCCTGACCGACCGCTTTCCACACTTGGCCATTTCTTGGAATCTCTTTCGCGGGTTGGCGGGTTCACAAAATGTCCAATGCTTAATCGCTCTTTGCCATCCCCGCCACCTTCGCACTTCTTTCTAGATATGAAATTATTAAGATTTAATGTTAATAGATCATCCTGTAGGAACCGTTAATATTGCCATTAATGTCCGAAAGGTTGGAGGACATCTGTCATTAATATGAATTAAACCAAGATTTGCGGACGGTTGTATTATCCCTTCTGATTGTTCATTTCAAGCATCATGGAATCTCTTTTGCACGTCGTACGGTTAGCGGCTTCATGAAATCTCTAATCCTTAATCGCTCTTCGTCGTCACCGCCACTTTTGCACTTTTTTTCTAAGTATGCAATTAGTAAGCTTTAATGGTAACAACTCATTATGCAGGGACCGTAGAAATTGTCATTGATCAACGAAAGGTTCGAGGATATCTAACATTGATATGCATTAAATCAAGATTTTTATAGGGTTATATTATCCCTTCTAAATGTCCATTTCAAACATAATCTGGAACAAACAGACATTCTCGTTAACTTATGGCAGCAGTTCGACAACGGTTTTGTCCAGATACAGTAAACACCTTCGGGCATGATGACCAGAACTTCCAGTAGTCCAGGGCATATTCTTACTACTCATCTCCTTCCTCCTGGAAGCAAAGAAGGAGATGGTCCCTTGGTGTGTTGAAAGATATATTGCAAGCCAAATAATTCTAAGGCAACCCCCCCCCCTTCTCAGACAACCCTCCCCTGCGTTGATGGTCGGTGCAGAGGTTGATGCGATCGATTTCGAGTCGAAAGAAGATGATCTAATGGAAGATGACACAACGATGGATGATGGCAATGCAAATGTTGTTCCCACTCCTGTGCCCAAATTGAAATCCACCATAACAGGGGGCACTTCTCGACTCGACGATGGCAACTCTAACAAGACCAAAGGAAGGGGTTTCAGAAAATAAATTGATGTTGAACGCAATAGCCGCTTTGCAACTCAAGAGTTTCAGTCTCTCGACTCAGATGGTGGTCCTTTCCCTCATAGATGTATCCTTTCCTTTCATTTTTAAGGTTTTGGATTGGTTTTGAATTTGTCCTTGGTGCAGGTTATGTCCCTGAAGTCTTTGAATGTAAGGAAATGGTCTCTTGGTGTGCCAAGAGATATATTTCAAGCCAAAGAATTATTCAATTACGGGACCACTCTCTTGTTCTTTGGATATACAATTAACATCTTGGGTGGTGAGGACCAGAACTTCCAGTGGTGCAAGGCATATTCCTACTACTCATCCCCTTCCGCCCATAACAAAGTAATTTGGACCTCTAGAATTGCTTGTGTAGCCTGTGTCCCTGAAGTCTTTACTTGTAAGGAGGTGGTCTCTTGGTCCCCTTCCGCTCAAAATGAAGTAATTTGGACCTCTGGAATTGCTCGTGCAAGTTGTGTCCTTGAAGTCTTTGACTGTAAGGAGGTGGTCTCTTGGTGTATCCTCACTTTCAGTTTCGAGCTCTTCCGCTTTCCCTACAACATATTTTCTCTTGTTCCTCACAGGAAGCTTGTGAGAACTATCAATTTTACCACGATGAGGGTTCTTATCTCCTCCTACGTTTGAAGAATTATGGGTTGCTTTCTTACTAGGGTGGGTCGTTGGAGCGAAGTTATGAGATGTCGTACTCTTGGAAGTGGTAGTCGGGGATTGGACACTCTTCTCATCGGGGCCTTTTCCCTGTTGTTTGTACAATTCAGTGGTGCTTTACAATGTCTCTAGGTCGCCAGCATCAAGAGCATGAGTGTTGTTGACCTTTGTCTTCTGCAAGATGTTGAGATTTCTGCAACCAACATTGACCTTCAGAGGAGAAGACTGCAAGGAGTTCCTAAAAAAGCATGATAATCAGTTTTGTATGCATGTTCAAGAGCTTGTCGATGGCCCCTGCATGTTGTCGCACTAGATGAACAACACATAATTGTATGCATGTTTTGATTTTTTTTGTAACTCATGTACCTGTATTTATGACAAATATGTTCAATGCTTCGGTGCAAAAAATCAGTCCAATGTCTATGGATAAATATATATTACCCACTATTTTTTTTATAGATTTATTATTAAAAAAATTGCCTTGGAATCTTGGTTGGTGCTTCTTTGTTGGATTTAACACCTCTTCTCGTTTGCATGGTTCGATAGTCTTGTAATTCTTAAATATTGTATTGACTCAAGTAATTTGATCAAATATGGAGCATTGAACAATTATATGACAATGCACTGTGTCGATCACACGAGGCTTTTATGGAAACGTAAATGAATTTCACACAGTTTCAAACAACATTCAATTCTATTCATAATGCAGATAGAACATAGCAACACTAATTCACGATGCGGAAGTTGGGGCCCCGCCCAAAAAGTTTCGTTTTCATATCAACCTTGTTGAGCAAACGATCTCTTATTTCCCTTTCGCTTCCTTGATTCCTTTACTCCAAAAGGAAACATTTTATTGGTTGTTCATCCCCTGGCCTCTATTTGAGCACTTTTACTTTATTAATGAAATTACCAAATTTCTTCTTCACAAATATTTTGAATTTTTTTTTGATATATGCTAGCTGAAGTCAAATGGGGCTATGAAATCAACCACAATATTAAAATTCAAGTTCGTCGTTGTTATACTTACGATCAAGTTGACAGTAAAATAAGTTTATTTCTAGATATGCAATTATTAAGCTTTAATGCTAACAACTCATCGTGCAGGAAGTTTAATACTAAAAATAATATTTCAAGGCATTAAACAATGTATCGAAAACACAATTACTCCCACAAGTTGCAATAAAAACAAATGTTCAATAAAGCATTTGCTCACACCCTTTTTAATGATACAAGCACAATAGAAAACGAATAAGCGGATAAAATATTGGAATAGAAAATGATGATTTTGCAACAATGGGGCTTGTTTGAGACCAATTCCCACTTACGAAAATTGCCCTCCGTTTTTCTGTTTTCCCACTGTCTTTTATCCCCATCTTTTCTCTCTTCTATACTTAAACAAATTCCTTTTTCTTTTTCCCCTCTACTTTCTCTTTCTGGTTACTTAATCGTTTTTTCAAAAATGTCTAACTGTGCAGGTTGGTGGACTCATGGGTTCACATTTGCACTCATGCTTTTATATCACGACATTGACTGACCATTTCCCCATTCCATACCTAACCACTCTTTCGATCGCGGATTTCAGGGCAGACGGGCTCAAGATTGCACTTCCATTGTTCCGTGACCTACAAACAACACCCAGACTTCTGCGATATACAAATTGATTGTCGGACTCCCACATCATCCCCTCTTTCGTGTTACACATTTTGCACTCAAAAGTTCTGAGACATACAATTTGACTGTCAGGGCCTCACGTCTCCTGGGGAACCCTTGTCACCCTATTTTGAAGCTTGTTCGATTGCTTTCCATAGTTGGCCATTTCTTGGAATCTCTTTCGCGGATCGTCGGGTTGGCGAGTTCACGAATTCTCCAATTCCTAATCATTGTTTCATGTGCCTGCCACCTTCGCACTTCGTTCCAAGTATGCAATGATTGAGAACTCCAAGAGAACTCAAGAGAATTCAAGACGGGAGACCACACATATCTCAGAGTTAGGCCCAGGAAGAGTTCCCTGAGGATGGGAGCTTGTGCAAAGTTGGCACCTCGGTATTGCGGACCCTTTGAAGTTCTAGATATAGTGGGACTTATAGCCTATAGGCTAGCACTTCCTCCCACAGTAAAAGCACATAATGTTTTTCATGTTTCATTATTGAAGAAATATGTACACGTTTCTAATCATATAATTGACTGGTCTGTGATCTAGGTGGAACCGGAGGGAGATTTCCTGCCAGAACCTCAATGCATACTGGACAGAAAGGAAACCCCACTCAGGAACCGAACCATTGCACAGGTCAAGGTGCAATGGAAACATTTTGGCCCATATGAGGCTACATGGGAAATGGAAGATGCCATGAAACAGGTATATCCGATTTTGTTTACTTCTGTACATATGCGTCATATTGATAGATAGAACATCGAGGACGATGTTCCTTTAAGGGGGAGGGAATTGTAACACCCTGTTTCCCCCAGTCTGTAAAAATAACTATATTGGCCAAGAACTATGGCAAACTCAAAGATGTGAATGTTTGATTTGACAGACCTTTTTATAAAAGGTCAATGAATGTAAATTATGAATATGTGTTGCATGGTTGTTAGGAGGGGGATGTGCTAAAAGAGACCACGATGGCTAATGAGAGGTGGTGGAAGGGACCTGGAATGGTTGCATTAACTTCCACCGAGCCAGTACCGTACTGGTTTTTACTTGCTCAAATACCAAAGCAACTCTCTAACCCTGGAATGGATTTCCCATTATATTGGTAGGTGGGGAGGCTCCTCAAGAGTTAATGAGGGGATGGGGGTGAACCGCCCATCCGTAAAAGCTCTCAAACCTGACCATGGATGGGGAAATTTGTGCCACATGCAATCTTGCAGAGAAAAGGCAAGAGAGGAAGTGTGGTAAGAGGTAGAGGAGAGGAGAGTGCGTGCGACATGGATCGCAGAAGAGAACTGGAGAAACTCTAGAAACACAGGGAGTTATGAATATAAAAGAAGGAGAGTAACCTTCGTCCAGGATTATTTTCCTGTATCAAGAGAAGGAGAGTAACCTTCGTCCGAGATGATTTTCCTGTATCAAGAGAAGGAGAGTAACCTTCGTCCTTGACTTCCGTTGAGCTGGAAGTAGAAGACTGAATCTCAAAGCATCGTGGTGTAGCTCAGGGGTGGATAGTGGTAAATCTGTTTGGAGTCATTGAGCCTACGGTTGGGTGGAAACGAGCACCCCTCTCAGCAGTCGTGTTACACCTGGTGTTTTTGATAAGTATTTTATGCCTTGTATTTTGAACTGTATATCGTGAATACATGCTCATGTTTATCCGCCCATAATGATTTCTGTGTGGAATGATTGGCTGGTGTTTTGATCAGAAATAATGGATGCATACTTATACTTATATGATCATAATCAGTCCATGTATAAAAGGAACAAGTTCAGAACGCGAGTCCGTTCCCTTAAGATTTGTTCCGTCTATTGACTCATGATATGTCCTAGTTTGATTTCTCGAAGGCACCTCCTCCTGGGAAGTTTCCCTCGCATTCCAGAGCTGGAGTGAGTTACTTGAAAGGACTACTGTTATAGTGAACCCACGAGTTTACTTTATCCCTGTCACAGAGTTCATAGCTCAACGAATTAGGAAGACTTTTTAGTCAGGTCACCAAGCCTAGGGGTGATTACCTAAGAACCCTCTGAAGGATCATGTGATCGGAGTCTGGAAACCTTGTACAAGAAAGAGTAGTTCTCTCAGGTTTTGGTGTTTCGGCACCTGGGAGACCGAAGGGCAAGATCCCTCGTATTTTCCAGTCGCAAAATCCTGGTATGCGAAACCCCGAATAGGTTCAACATGAATGGGTTTCGGTGTTTCGGCACCCGGGAGACCAAAGGGCAAGATCCCTCGTCTTCGCCAGTCACGAAATCCCGGTATGCAAAATCCTGAATAGGTTCAGCATGAATGGGTTTCGGTGTTTCGGCACCCGGGAGACCAAAGGGCAAGATCCTTTGTCTTCGCCAGTCGCGAAATCCTGGTATGCGAAACCCCGAATAGGTTCAGCATGAATGGGTTTCGGTGTTTCGGCACCCGGGAGACCAAAGGGCAAGATCCCTTGTCTTCGCCAGTCGCGAAATCCCGATATGCAAAACCTCGAATAGGTTTAGCATGAATAGGTCTCGGTGTTTTGGCACCCGGGAAACCCAAGGGCAAGACCCCTCGTCTTCGCCAGTCACGAAGCCCTTGTATGCGAAACCCTGAATCGGTTCAACGAAAATGGGTTTCGGTGTTTCGACAACCGGGAAACCAAAGGGCAAGACCCCTCGTTTTCGCAAGTCGCGAAATCCCGGTACGCAAAACCCCGATGCGCTTTGTGGATGAGCCTGAGGTCATCGGACAGGGTCTTGTGGTAGGAAGGAGGAGTCCCGAAATGGACCGTCCATTTGTAGGGACGCGTGGCGAAGATCTAAAGCCGTCGGGGTTTTGGAGATCGGGAAATAGGAGTGAAGACCCCGCCAAAATCCCGAAAGGTAGAATGCCGGGATTTAATTCAAGCCGTTAATCAAGTCGATGATTTGGACCGTATATCCAGATGATACCGAGCTTGCGAGTCCTGAGGATTCGAAAAGAGAAAGGAGGAACGCTTGCATCGCAAAACCCCGAAAGAATTTAGAGGAATAGCACCAGGTCATAGGACCAGACGTATGAAAAGCGACCCAAGGGAGGAGCTAAGGATCTGTTAGACCCTTTCGGGTTTCGACATTTCGAAAGACAGAGAACAGGGGAACGCTCGCATCGTGATTCCCCGAATCGCGAAATCCGGAAGCGCCTTTTTGGCAAGGCCTATGGTCATAGCCAACGATCACATGGAGGAGGATAAGGGAAGGGATGGTCTGTGCTAGGCCCCATAGAAATTCGACGATTCTGTCCCGTGAAAAAAAGACGAAAATAAAAGAAAAATCTAGGTTGTCGTAGTGGGTGTGTGACAGGTTTTTAGCTTTATGCTTTCTCGGTAAAAACATTTGTGTTATGTGTGATTGATCTTTCTTCTTGATATTGCAATTAGCGATCGTGTTTTAAATTCTACAAGAATATTAGTAGAAGCGATTATGTATTTAACAGTGGCATATAATTGTTAGATCATAAGAATCCAGGCAATACATAATTTGTATTAAAATTTCTACAAACACAAGGGCATTTATGTCTGTGAGCACACCGACACATTTGTCCTCTTTAGGCACACCAATGTAAAACCCTCCACAAAAACCTCCAGTCACTTTCCTCCTCTATAAACAAAGAAGGGATAATTTTTTCAAGGAGGTTTCGTAAAAACCTTCGCTAGAAGGTGTTCTCCTTATAATGGGTGCACTAAAGTGAACTTAAGGTCTACCAGGTCCGTCTTAGTCTTTGGAGAGAGTGTTATCACAACATTATTTTCCTTAAACTTGTTAAATTATGATTGAGTTTGGATGATGTTTTCTTACCCAAATGACTCTTATCTCAAAATGCCAGTCTTCATCAAACATATTCAACTCTCCAATTAAAACGATATAATCATAGCACCAAGTAACATCCAATTACTAGAAAATGTTATGTTCTTCTCAATGTGGCTCATTGAGGAGTTCTTCATCATGGTCCAAGAATCTATCCTCCCAATAATATACATCCATCATTACAACATTCAAGGTGGCCACCTAGGTTGGTCTTGGTTGTGGTCCAAGGTTGTCTCTCCTGGGGAGAGTATTTAATTCATCTCCGAGTCTTAGTGCCCCTCCACCCTGAACATGATTATGGGCCCTAGGCCAAAAATCCTCATTCCTCTTTAATCACAACATTTCATTCTAGAGGTGTCACTATCCTATTTAGTTGATTTAACTCTGAATCATGGTGGATTTGTGATGCTTCTTTTAGGGTAAAAATCGACTACACATGGGGGGATTTCCTTGAAACATTCCCCTTCCCTTGCCCTTATTCGCTACAAGTCTACATGACGTGGAGGGTCCTTTGTTTGATAGATTTAGTGTTGACATCTACCTCTGCGCATGTTCCAATATGATATCTGGGTCCGCGTTACTTTCTAGCATTTCTTCTTCCATTTCTTAGGCCTTCTTTAGGGTATCAATCCAAGAGGATTTAATAGAATAATTTACATTTGAAGGCATGACATTCTCATGAAAATTAAACATCATCGACTCATTTAGGCATTTCTCTTTAGGTATCTTCCGCGATGTTATGAAAACTTTGAGATTAAAATCCTAGTTCTTTTTCATTTTTTCCAGGTGGATTTTAGTAAATTGTGTAATTAATGTGTAATATGTTATGGGATGAGCATACCTAATAAAAAACTGTAATATGAGGCAAGCACTTAAGATGCAAGACCATCACATAATAATGGATGACTCTTGGTTTCTATCAAACCAATTTGTTTCTAATTTGTTGTGACCTTTTATTAGTCATTGTTGTTGTAAACAAGGTATTATAATTTTGGGAGATTTTTTTTTTAAATCATGGGAGATCAATAACTCATTATACTGATTTGGGCTAGGCTTGAGATTAAACCTACTAGTTGTCATTATAACCCAAGAGTATATCCAACAACCTGCAAGCCAGATATACCAATAATTTGTGACTTAGCAGGAGCCGAGGCATCCCACCTTTGAGTTTTATTAGTCCTTACTTGTTTTGTATAGGGACACTTAACAATCTATTCATGTTGATTTGTGCATTCTAAGGGTTAATGTTTTTCTCTTTACCAATGTACTTATTTTTTGTCAATTCTTCAAAGTCTAATTTAGGAGAGATTTTAAATTTTGCTATGTGGACGAACATTGCTATTTGAGATGATATTGCCAAGCTTTGTTATTAGTTTGGGCAATAATTCAAATACTTTGTTTCTCATTTCCAATTGTCGTATATTACAACACAAGAAGGATTAAAATATTTAGTAAACAATGAATGCACTACTTGGTGCATTAAGTAGTACAATGAATACATTGTTTGGGACATTTAACCAAACTTTAAATGTTCTAGCTCCGACAAACCTTCAACAATGGAAGCATTGACTACACCTTAGCTTAACATTCGATCTAATTTGGGGTGAAGAGATAATTGTAGTTGAGGATGAGGCGGTGGTCTTATCAATGTCTTTGATGATGGCGATTAATATGAAATGCAATGACTTCACCCATAACTGATCAGAGCAGATCATCCCATCTATTGGGTATGAAACACTAACTCCAGTCCTTGATGTTGGTCCACCATCACCAACCATTGATGCTAGACGCAATTAGTCTATGATCGATTGATTGTATTTCTACCTAGAAAGGTCCCATATTAGACGAGTTGGGTTGGAGCAAGCTGATCACTACACTGTACATAAGATTTATCCACTACGAGTGGACAAGATGCTAGATCAACCTTTCAATTTGCTTATTGCCTTTGCTTTCACTCGATGACTTCATTCTTTCGGATGATTGTCATAGTTTCACCAATGTAATATTTCATTTGCACTAGTCAAGCCTACAAATAAATCGATGGAATGCATTGAGTGAGTGTTCTATTTCACTAGATTCTCTCAAAGAAGCAAATTTCGTGGAATAATTCATAGTGACAATGAACAAACCTTCTAGCAGATGATTCATGCTTTAGAGACTTACATATATAATGAACCTGGATTGCCAATTGAAGACTCGTGGGCTCACCTCATTTCACCTATTTCAATTTCAGGAGTGATGGACAAGTCCTTGTTTGCATCAAGAACAATGTTTGGATTGGAAAGCATTGGCACGATCATACTTGATTAGAGCCAACAACCTAGTGGCAACACCATTAGGGTTTTTTGTTGGTAAGTACACTCAACTCAATTCTAATTCTTCAACCGCTCTCTCTCTTATGGCTATATTAATGCTTTTCAATTTTTTATGCAATGGTAGCAACCGAAGAAGACCCCTTGCTATTTTAAATTCCACATTTTTCCAGATTGATGCTTTCCTCCCCCAAGATGTGCATCTCTCCATTATCCCTTAGTGAGTAATTATTCCATGCAATTGAAGTTGACTATCCATAAATGAGATAAGATAATTGACCAAGACTATCTAGTGGTGGTTGCTTGAGCTGAGATGATTGTCCACGGGTCCATAAAGGGTACCATATTTCTTTATGGCGGGTGAATTGGGGTAACATATAATGAAGGAAGTGATAGAGATTGATTTTCCCATGAAGCCCAAAGCCTTCAAAGTAACAACCTTGATTCCATACAAGGTTCCATTTTGCATTGATATTCTTTGTTTTAATGTTTTCCCACACACTCTTAGTTTCCATTGTCTTTGCTCATTACCATCTATATGTAAAATCACCTATTTATGTGTAAAATTACCATCATCTCTATGTTTTATGAAGAGAATAAAAGTTCATGCAACGTTCTAGTTTATCATGTTATTATAAAAACAAAGAAGCTGTTTACTCATAAAACTTGTTTTACAATTATTGTGTAGAAGAAACATAGAAGGTAAAAAAAAATATCTATCATAATATATCTCATATGAATGTTTTTTTGATATTTATTAGTGTAAATGTATTTTTAACTCGTGATCTATTATACGTTAAAAGGGATCGAATCCTTTAAGATGCAAACCTACTTCGACTGGCTGGCTATCACTTGACATTTAGTTATTATTTCTTTAACGCATTTCAGTTAAGAGAGAGTGAAGTGTTCAAATGCCGAAAGGCAAGTGTTTTGTCCAATGGAAAGGGTGCCACAATGAGTGACGAAGTTCAAGTTCTTTCCTAATAAGTTTGAGCTTCTTCATGAACTAAACCAGATTCAATGCTTAATGTATCTTATCCTCAATCAACTTGGCTTGCTACAAGCACATGCTTCATGCACACTGCAAGCAAAACCATAAGTTGCCTTTCAAATTCCCAGATGCAGAGTTTCCTTATAAAAATTTCCATATAAGAAAAATAACATTTACTCTGAATCAATGTATGATACTTACGAGACTTATCACCATTTGGATACACTAGCTTCCAAACAGGAAAACCATAATATAGAATTGTAATTGATATTGATTGAAGTTTATGATGGTAATAATCTAAATATCTAAATGTCATTTATTGTTAATAACACTTAATTCTCCAACTCATTAATAGTATGAGGAATTTGATTGGCAAGCCTACGTTAGTCAGGGTTTATAATTAAAAACACGTGTTTCCTCCTAAGAGGTCACAAGTTCAAATCCAAAGGGG
>JASDQU010242664.1:5111-43432 GCA_032191745.1 Picea mariana
TTCCTTATGGATTTCCACCATTATTTGCTTGAGACTTTAGGGAATACTCATAATTATGTTTCCCTCTTCCATTATGCACTCCAATGCATTTTTGTTTCAACTTTATTTATTAATTTAAGATGTTTTAGATGAATTCTTTTGAAATCCTATATCTCTTTGATAACTTTTTCTTCTTGATAAGAACCCTCCAACACCTTAGAATGATGTACTTTATATCATTCCATCACCTTGATGCTAGAGCATTTTCAATTGTCTTAACCATTAACATTATGGCATCCATTTCCATCATTTCTAGCAATCCATTGACTTTGCTGAATTAAAATACTTATCTTTACTACATTTATCAATTTATGTGAAGATCTATCCTATTCTATTAGGACCAATCTACTCCCAAGCAGTTGTTATATTTATTATTGGCACTTCAATGACTAACCTTTATTATTCTTCCCCTTGAATTATTTGTACCTGTACTATGCTTCCACTGGGAACTTTAATTTATAAGTGGATTTCATTATTTAAGTACCTTTTAGATATAAGTAGATAGTTCATAACTATAATTTTTTTTTCTTCTTGTATTCCTATAATTTCACATAGAGATGGCTTACCCACTCCACGAGTCACGCCTCACCTCATAGGATCCTTTCTTTTCTTTATTGCAGAAAACCTTGCCACTTTCCAACATTTCTACCTTCAAGGCTATGGAGTCCTCCTTCAATCCTTGTGCATGCAAATGACATTGGGAACTTATTGGATTCATGTTTTATGTGATGATTTTTGATACTATGTCTTTGTAAACCATTCATAGTCTATAGAATCTGAATACTAATTTGGATTGTCTCTTCTTGAGACCTTGATTATATTGTGCGTGACCTTTCACATAACACTCTTTCCTTGAGTGTTTCTTCCCATCTTTAATTCAAGTCACAAACCTATTTTCCTGTTATTAAACCACACTTCTTGTTTCATGCTTTGCACCTTCATGTGTACCAATTTCACACGCAATGGTATTTATTACTTAGTATCCACATTTGATATGCTCATCTATCCTCTAGACTTCTTTAGTTCTACTCAAACAAATACTTAGCTTTCCTTATGAATTCCTCTAAAATTATCATCTCATCAAACTAAATTTTGTACTTGTAGAGAAATGATAACCCACTCAAAACCTCTAAATATTTATCTTCCCATATTGGATGAAGTTCACATATCTTAGAGGTTTTTTCACAAAAATTATTTTCTCATATTCCTCCATTGTCTTCTTTTCTCAATTTGAGTTCAAATAAATATTGCATCTTATTGTTCTATTATCACTATGAAAAGTATTTATGTTGGAAACATTTATTTAATTGCTTCCAATAATCCTTCTCTAATTATATTCTCTATAGCTCTTCCCTTCTTTCTACGAGCTCCTCACAGATCAACTACCTCCATTGGCTCCACCTTACTTCTTCTTCCATTGGACTATGCTTCTACATTTTTCCCATGTTGACATGCAGTCCTATGAATTCTTCCTCATGGTTGAAAGATATCTATCCATCCCCTAGGGCTATAACACTCCTACAGAAACCAAGATGCCCCTCTAAACCTATAAAATCTACAAGAAAAACTCTATCTGCAACACAAATTTTCTACTCCTTAAGGACACCAGTCATCTTCTTCAGAGTTGAATATGATTTCTACTACTCAGATCAATTTTTTGGGTGCATGAGTGGATTCCTCTCTCCAATATATTTCCATCGACTATTCATTTGATTAAATATGATCTTTGAACAAAAATTTATGCACCTCTTAAGTTTTTTGTCTCATAATACTCATGATGACATCATCCTACCACATGGCATCCACATGGACCCCTCTATACCATCGTTGTACTATGTGGAATGACCGACATGGCTTCCTATCCACACTATAACAAATCCCATGGCTTTGCTATCTATCCTTTCCCAAAACCTCAAATATCTAGGATCCAAGATCTGACTCTTCCATAAATCCCTTTTATTTAAAATCCTAGATCTACTTTATCTATATGGTCCTCGATCCATTGCAAGGTTCCATTCCTTTAAACCAATTTAGGCCCACCTATACCGAGCTTCCAAGTGGTAGATATTTATTCTCCCATCTGCTTCGACATGTGTCAAATGACTAGGCACCACCTGTCATTAAACCATTTTTTGTAGAAAGAGTGGGTCCCAAACACCTTTCTCCCTTTAATTATACCTTTGGCATGCAACTTGCACATCTTCCAGATCAAACAATGTATGATTTCCCATATCAATGATCGATATTTATAGTGGTATTTTAAGTTGTGTGACCTTTAACAAATCCAATTGTTCTTGATAGATCTGACAGATGATCTATGCTCAATCCAACGATCTAGATCTTTGAGTGATTTATAGGTGCTTGAACTTTACCCATAACTTTTAATTATGATATATCCGATGGCTAAGATCTATCAAACATGACAACTTGGATCTTTTCGAAATTCAAAGGTTCTTGACCTTTAACCTTTTCTTTCTAGTTGTATGATTTAACCATGGGTGGACACCTGAGACCCTATTCCATGTGGCACTTTATCATTGGCCTCAAAAAAATTTCTTGCTTCCACATTGAGGGACATGTCCTTCTTACCTGACATCCACCTCGCACTTTGAGGTTCAACGTTCCAATGGGTTAGGGTTCCCACATCCAAGAATATATCATTTGGGATCTACGACTTCAGGAAAGTCCCTTTTTCAAAAATCCCAAATTTTCATATTTTCAAATGGTCTGGTTCTGCTGCAAGGTTCCATCATCTTGCCCATGACCCTCCACCATGGCCCTACCATGTGGAATTCATCCCAACCATCCATTTACCTTGATATGATGACTACTGACATGGACAATGGTTGAAGTGTCTCCTGACACTAGTGCCAAATTTGTGTCTGAATTGGCTTTCTAATGTGGCATATGACATTCAAATTTTTATAAAAGCCATTTTTTATAATTTTCAGATTTCTGGATGGTCCCAATTCTGCCTCCCAATTCCATCATCCAGCCTCCACCCATACAATGTTCCACATGACCTTGTTGACACATTGTACTATTGATGTATCCTTTGACACATTATGATGACATGGCATGATAACTCAACAACTCACATGGAACCACTGACACCTCTTTGTTGATGTGTCATCTGATGTGGTCTCCATCTCATCCTACTGATGTGACATGCATATGTGGCACTACCGATGTGGCATCACTAATGTTAGTGTGCAGGGGGAAGACCTGGGGTTAATCAGTCAAGTACCAACAAAACCCTTAGATATTGACCCTTTCAACATCACCTATAGAGCAAGTGAAGTCTCACCTGAGGCATCTAGAGGGGATGTAGGAACCAAGGTTATGCATTTATAAGGGGAAGTGAGGAATCATTTGGATCCTTTACTTACATGCGTGGTTCTCATAGTTAACATTTACTTTGTTATGAAACATAATATACACACAACATTACAATATCATATATGATCCATTTATTCAACATAAACCAAAAACAACATAAATTGCAACCACACCATAACACAAAGATTTACGTGGTTCACCCAACTTGGGCTATGTCCACAACAACTGGCTTCTTATATTATTCATTAATGGATTTCTTACAACTGCGCACTACACTACAAATTAATCAACAATAATATCATCCCAAACCTATCTAGTCATTCTGCTACAGTGCGAGTTCACTCCCTAGCCATACTACATATTTCTTCCTTTGCTCGACTCCCTTACCCAAATTAAATACATTATCTCTCACATGCATGCCTCTTTGTTTCATTTCTTACATATTTATACATATTGATAGGGCTAAGCCCATTACAAAAGTGGATAAAGTGTCCCCTAAAACTCGTTACCAAAGTGGACAAAATGTCTCCAAGCCCTGTGGTTTATAACCATTTTCACCTTTTATGCAATGGTTTGTCGTGCATTCTGGTCCATGTTCTAACTGTCTTTTACCCTTTGACCTCATTTTGGGGAAGATCCTAAAACTTATCCAAAATTCCCCTCCAACAGGCCTCCAACGCTTACCCATGGCTTGTCCTAAGCCACTCATTGCTTCTTCCAGTGTGTCAAAGGCCTCCTTCACTACTACGATTGTCGTACTACTAAATTTCACCTACAGTTTGTAAGATTCTTGCAAACTTAAGACATTCTTTCTGAAAAGTGGATTTGAATAAGCGTGGAACTCCTTCCTAACTTCCCTCTTTAATTTTGGTAGATGGTTTTATTATTTCTTGAGTATCATAAATATCACCATACCCAAGTTCTTACTATGGAAAAAGTCATATTTCCATGTTCTTCATGTTCATTTGTTGCTTCTTGATGCAGCAATGGTTCATTGCACTTCTGTCATGATTTTCTGTTCCTTTTGTCTTGTGTAATCCGGTTTTGGGATAGTTTTCTAGACTACGGTTGATTACTGTCATTCACGGGACTTATTCCTGCATCGGTGTTGCAGTCTATTTAAAATTGTGTACTATGTCTTTAGGTGGTTCCATCATCCTTTTATATACTCTACTAAGCTCCTCTAACCTCCATTCTTTCTCTTCACTATGCTCATATTCTATCTGACAGTCGACTCTTCTCCTATATTGAATGGATAATAACCAATGGCCTTCCCTTTCTGCTTGTTTTCTAGTGAGTTGGCTCCATGCATCCTACTTGCAGTCTCATCCAAGTGTAATTATACTCGAGTGCTCCCATGGATTTTCAATAATTCTATGTTTTTTGGTGGGTTCCGCTCCGAATTCGCCATCTTGTACAAATCTTAGTCACACTCATTCTCGCCATCTTTCGATTGAATTCAATTTTGAATGCTTTTACTATCAGTTTTAATTATGACTACGTGCTTCCTTACAAAGTTTTATACTGCATTTCTAACTATAGTTTCCTTTCGTCCCTAAAATATCCTTCTAATCCACTAATGTTTTCCTTTATTGCTCCATTACTTCGTATCTTCAGTGGATTCTCTGTTCGATTTAGAAATCGATCAAGGTCTTATGTATTGAATGTTACGTGGTGTCAATGCTTCGTTTTCATGATAACCCTTGATTGCATGTCCCGTCATGTGGTGTGTTGAATGATTTTTATGTGTCATTTGCACAGTCACATATCTTTACGCTATTGCTCCCTTCTTCACATCCTGGTTTCCTTCATCTTTGTTTCCTTCTACATATTTTTCTCTTATCTACGACAATTTCTTTCTTCCTCTTTTTCTCATAACCGAAAATTCTTTACCTTGTCAACATCCAATCTCTTTCATTTCATAATTTTTCCTATTTTTCTTACCTTTTCTATATTTTTCTATCTTTTCCTTCCTATAGTACACTATGATACAATTTTAAACTGCACAACTCCTCTAGTGTGTCGAAGGATAGCCGTCCATGTACAATTTTAGTTGATTCCCATTCACTAGTTCTTCCATGACTTATCCATCCAAATGTTCTAGATGAACAACACCTGCGCTAGTCACATGTCTGATCACATATGGTCCTAACCAGTGCATCTTGGACTTTCATGGGTGTTGTAAGAACGTATTTTCATAGAGAACTACTAGAGCCCCTGTCTAGTAGTTTCATAGAGAACTATTTGTCATTTTCTCAATGTGCAGACTTGATATAAGAAATTCCATGGGAATGACTACTTCTTTTCCGAATGCTAACTTAAAGGATGTATGTCTTGTCAACTTCTTGTTTGTAGTTCTGTAAGCCCAAAGTATTACAAGGATCCTTAAATCCTAGTTATCTCTCCCTACATTACACACCTTGGTTAGTTCATTTTCTAGTATCTTGTTGAAGGATTCTACTGTTCCATTTTCTTGCGGGTGATATGGAGTTCTCTTTAGATGTTGTATCTAGAACTCCTCTGTCAGTGCTACAATTTTCTTGTTCATAAAGTGAGTGCCATGATCGTTCATAAGTATTTTAGGACACCAAATCCTTGTAACTATGTTATCAAACAAGAATTGTGTAGTTGTCTCTGCACTACAATCTATAATTGGTTCCTCTTCTACCCATGTTTTCAAGTAGTCTATCACAGTAATTATGTATTTGGCTCATGTTATTATCATTGGTGGGTTAATAGGTTTGAGATAATCCACTGTCCATTTTTCAAATTCTTGTAAGGTAACTTATGTATTCAAGGGCATATCATCCCTTCGTGATGTTCTTCCTACTCTTTGAAAATCGTCGTAGCTCTGGAAATATTCTTTCGCATCCTTATGGAGGGTAGGCCACCATATCCTTGCACATAATATCTTCTTCATTTTCACCTTTACTGCATAGTTTCCTCCTACAATTCCCTCATGTGACTCTACTAAAATCATGGATCTTTCATGTTCTAACACACATCGTCACAATATCCCATCAATTCCTAACTTGTATAAATTTCGTGCGATTAATAGGTAATTTGTTGATATGACCACTAGTTGTTTCTTAGATGGATCCACTCCTATGCTTAAGTACTGGACAATTTATGCAAATAGATCTTCTATCATCTTGACTAAAAAAAAATGCACATCTGTTAAGCTATCCTCTAGATTACCTTCACCCTCTCTTGTCAGAATCCGTGAAAAATGGTCTAGTCCTGCATTCAATTTTCCTGTCTTCATGATAACTTCAAAATCATACACCTAGAACAATAACAACCATCAGCAGATCCTCCCACCAAACACTGGTTTGTTCACTAGATATCTGAGTGAAAAATGGCATGTATACGTATTGAAGTGGGATCCCAATAGGTAATATATAAACTTCTACAAAGCATACACCATTTCCAAGCATTCTCTTTTTGTTGTCGTGTTATTTTTCTCGACAAATGACAACTTCTTACTAGCAAATGTGATCGACTAGTCTAAATTGCCTTCCCCAGGCTGGGATAGTACTATGTTGAGTGTTATTGATTATGCATCCACATGGATGTGAAACTCTTTTTGCCAATCTAGGAATACCATAATGGGCACAATTATTAACTTATGTTTTAATACATCCAGACCCTTTTGATAGTCTTTGTTCCACTAAAACTTAGCTTTTTTCTTTAGTAACTTCTCCACTGGCTCTGTAATTTGTGCATAGCCTTTAATAATTTTATGGTAGTAACTTGTATGACCCAATGTTTTTCTCAGCTATCACAATGATTTAGGTGGTGGTAAATTAACAATTATTGTTATCTTAGTTGAATCAACTAACAAACCTTTCTTGCATACTACATGTCTTAACAATATCCTGAATGGTGCACTGAAAATACATTTCTTCAAATTTAACAAAATATGATATTGTCTACACCGATCAAGAATCAACCTTAGAGTTTCTATGTGATATTTCAATAGGATAAATATGGTTCAATCATCTAGGTATACTTCAAGAAATCGATGAATAAATTCCTTAAATGTTGCGACAACCACTCTGGAAAATGCAACATGTGCATTATTTAACCCAAACAACATCATTGTGTACTAGTAGCTTCCCCACTTCTATACATTTCTCAGGTCTTCTTCATATTTTTCTTCCTCAGTAATGTTATAACATCCCAATAATTCATGTGTTGTCCTAGACCCTCAGTGCGCACTATATATAGGTACTAATTCTACTTGTCCTTCTCCCATAAAACAATTTCCTCTAATGACTTGTAATACTACATCAACTAAAGGTGAATCAACTTCAAAAATAAATGTTACCTTAAATTTTTGGGTGAGATCCTCCCAGTTCATTGTTCCTCTGCTCACTTCTATCTCTGAATACCAACTCCTGGAAATTGTCTCCAGTGTATGTATGAACTTGTATGTCCATTCTCGCTTCAAAACTTTCTTCCAAGTTGTCATACATCATGCTACATGGTCTCTCAGACAACTCATTCCTATACACTTGAGAATATTATCCTCTATTTCAAACTTGATCTGCATCATCCTTTTTCATTGCTGCCAATCCTCTATCTCTTCCTTGTGGGTTTCCCACCATCTCATTAGGGTTTCTCTCAATGCAACATCTAATTCTAACAACCTTTATTTTTCAGGTATCTACAGCTCAAGCTTTTCATCAAAAGAACTTACTTTAGTTAATCCACTGAATTTGGGCGTATCGCGTACCTTTTTTATGATCGATCACAAAGAGAAAGTAATGTGCACACACCTTCTGGTCAATACATCATGCAACCTATTCTTCTAGTGTTCAAGTCCTTCCTCTAATTATGATGCATAAGAACTTATGCTTCTACAAATAAGTACACCATTTGTAGTGGAATTGACGTAGTCATCCATGCATGCTATCATATTATATAAGTTATCAATTTCCTTTCTTATGGGTTCCACATATATTCTTTACTCCATCGGGTCTAATGGTGCAGTGAATTCTAAGCCTCGTCCTTCAAAAATCATCTCTCTTTTCTTTAGGTTGATAATCACTTGATTGTCGAATGCCCAATCCAGTCCAAGAAAAGTGGGGTAGGGTTGACTGTTATCCACAATATCAATGAATTCAAATTTGACAACTCTTCAAACTCCATATATGTTCACAGTTACTCCTACCATTCTCTCGATCGATATTATATTATGGTGGTTAGAAAAACTCAGATGTATAGTCGACCATACTAGCTTCGGTTTCCCCATAATTTCCCATGATGTCTTGCTAGAACATTGACGCCTAATCCTAAGTCCAAGATGACATTGTCCATGTCATATTCTCTTATTTGTGCACTTAATATAAAATCTCTATTTGTCGTATTCATGTGCAAGACTTGGTTTAATGTTTTCTTCATTGTAGGTATTTCAATGTCTTATTTAAACTGATCAGTCATTCTGCACAGTGTATTCAATGTTGTCTTATCTTGCATCAATTCTAAACAAATTTTTAGAAATTCCTTCAAAGTATTTACCTTCTCCATTGTTCTTTCTGGAATAGTGCGATCATACATTATGGCATATCGTATATGGGTGGTGTCTTTGACGTTGAATCTATCCAGTCTATTCCTAATATTTATTTCCTTACTTGTTGGTAAGTATTATTTTCTTCCTGTGGGTTGAATGTTGTAATGGGCTTAGCTAATTTTATTATCCATCGTTCTACTCCCTTTCCTTTCTATGTTGCAGCTGGTCTGGTTCTCGTCCCACTACACATAACAACTTCTACTTTTGGTTGATCGCCATGTTCTTCAGTGGCTATCATCTACAGGTTTTGGTTTGGATTTTGATGTTGTGTTTGATGTTGGTTCTAATTCCATTTCACCTTCCACTTTTCTATCAATGTAGGATAGTCTTATGTCACATTATCCAAGGCCCTAAAATATGTACATGTCATGCAAGTATTTGGGAAATCTCTCACTCAATGTCCCAGTCGATTGCAATTGTAACAAATTACTAGTCCTCTACCTCCTCACACAAATCCTCCACGTCCTTGACCTCTACCAAAACCTCCATGTCCGCCCTAATTAAATCCTCTTAGAGTGTTATACTATGGGATTCCTCCTTCTGCTACAACATTTTCCTCCTAGATTCTATAGGCATCTGAAGTGTGATCTCTCATCAAGTTGAATGCACAACAATATTTCTCATCATTTCCTACCAACTTGCAAAAGTTATAGAATAAATTTCTCAGGGTGATATGATATTTCTGTAGTAGGGGACAAGAAGTCAAATGATGCCCCCATGTCTTACATATCTTGTAGTACCTTACTCCTCCTACCAATGGGTTTGGTGCTCCTATGGCCATATAGTGCTCGAAGGTTGGACACTCTTCCTTTATTTAGGCTTTTGTCTAACATGTTATACACCAAACATGTTCATACTTCTCATTTTCCTTCATTATCTCTGATAATTGAATCCTTAGTGCAACCAACTGTGACTCTACTTCCGCCATACCTACATCATCTCCTATGGGAGATGCTTCTAATTTCATCATGATTTCCAATGATTTGGGTTGTGATGAGACCTTATGTTATGTTAATTGACAACAGATGTGCGACAATAGGCCTTCTATAAACCATTCTCGGTGATTCTTATCAGGAATATAAAAGGTTACCCTACCCATTAAATATTTAAATATTTGGTTGAAATCCCACACTGTCTCATTCTGTACTTGCTTAATTTCCTTTATCTTTGTAATATATTGAGATTCAAATTTCGACTTTGTAAATTCCTTTAGAAATGATTTTCCAATTTCTGCCAAAGTTATTAACTGTTCGGTCGGTGTATTTGTCTGAAACTTTATATACCACAACAATGCTCTGCCCCTGAACGTTATATCCAACTACACAATTTTCGCCTCCTCGTCCTGGACATTCTACATATACCATATTGTTTTGCACACAAATAAGTGTTGCTCAAGGTCCTTTGACCCTATTCCTTGAAATTCAGGCATTCTCAATGTATGGTATGCCCCTACCATTGTATTAAGTGTTGTACTTACCATTGGTGATGTTGAATGGATCCAGTTTGTTGTGTTGTTCCCGCTACTCTGACTATTTCTTTGACTTCTTCCACTTATTACTATTTCTCTTGAATAGGCCTTGATTCCTGCTTCAATTCTTAATTACAGACATGAGGTCGTGGGTTCGACACATATTTCAGTTTGCGATGGACTTACTTCTTCTGATGGGTAGTAATAATGGTATATTTCTTTCCTTTTTCTTTCTTTGTAGGATGTGATCTGAAGTTCTGTGCAGGGGTCACTTCCCTCAAATTCTCTGTATTTCTCTCCTTCTCTAGTCACAGTATCCTTATTACTATATCTAATCCTTTTCCCACAATGAAGTACTCCAATATCTCTATCTAAGTTAGTATCTTCTCTCGACATCCTCAGTCCATCCACTCATCCTTTCCACTCTCAGACCTTCCTCCTATCATCCCCTAGTTCCCCTATGTCTGTAAAATTGCTTAGTTATCATACTCCATTGTCATGAATTTTTTTTTGTATAGTAACATATTTATCCAAGTAGATAATGCATTCAAATATCTTCCATGTGGACGTTTGAAAATTTTCCTCTCCACGACACTATAAGACTGGGTACAATCTACTGCAAATTCTGTAATATAACCCCCCAGTATATTGTTCAACCAAAAATATATTGTGCGAGAAACTTTATTATTTACTATATTGAGTTGTCTAATTAGTTTAGGAGTCCAGTTTCTCAGGGCTTCGGATGTATCACTCCCAAAATTTTCCACTAACCTTCCTAACCATTCAATCAATATAATTGAAAATTCACGAAAGAAAATTTCATGTAGATCTGTGAAAACATACCTTTGTAACCACTGTTCATCATTGAGCCTAGGGTTTCTATTATATTCTCTAGAAAATATTCACTTATTTCTTTCCATCCATCAAGTTCTTCTCTATTTGGTCTCCAAAACATTCCCCTCAATTATAGTTCCTGGTCCAGGAAACATAACCATTTGTTGGCACGCAAGGGGTAGACCTGGGGTTAATCAGTCAAATACCAACAAAACCCTTAGATACCGGCCCTTTCGACATCACCTATAGAGAAAGTGGAGTCTCACCCAAGGCATCTAGAGGGGATGTAGGAACCAAGGTTCTGTAGTGCTGAGGGGAAGCGAGGAATCATTTGGATCCTTTACTTACATGCACGGTTCTCATAGTTAACAATTACTTTGTTATGAAACATAATCTATATGCAACATTACAATATAATATATGGTCTATTGATTCAACATAAACCAGAAACAACATAAATTGAAACCGTGCTATAACACATAGTTTTACGTGGTTCACCCAACTTGGGCTACGTTCACAATGAATCGCTTCTTATATTATTCATTAATAACTTGCTTACAATTGCGCATTGTGCTAAAAAATATGCAACAATAATATCATCCCAAAACTTCCTATCCATTATGTTGCAGTGCGAGTTCACTCCCTAGCCATACTACAAATTTCTTCCTTTGCGCAACTCCCTTACCCAAAAAGCATTTGCAACTTACATATACTATCATATTCTCACTCTCGCATGCATGCACCTCTATTTCATTTCATACATATTTTTACATACTGATAGGGATAATCCTGTTACAAAAGTGGACAAAGTGTCCCCCAAAATCCGTTACCAAAGTGGACAAAATGTCCCCAAGCTCTTCGGTTTATAACTGTTTTCCACCCTCTACGCATTGCTCTGTCACGCATTCTGGTCCATCTTCTAATTGTATTTTACCCTTTGACCTCCTTTTGACACAAATCTTGAAACTTATCCAAAATTCCTCTCTAACAACTTACATGGCATATGATGTTGATTTTTGTAGCTTCGGGAAGGTATTCTCTCATGAAACTAAGTGTTTTTCATGTGGGAATCGTCGTGGGCATGAAATCACACTTTCTGTTTGGAGAAAACCCCCTTGTATTTGAGTGGGGACTTTATGGGTTTGATTATGGGATTTGTGGGCTTGTGTTGGGGCTTCACACCCACAAGGAAAGCCTAATTTTATGTGTGTTGGGGCTTCTATGATGACCCCTAGGACATTTATATAAAGGAGAGATATCATTGTGGCATTACATATCATGTAGATTGTGTGGAGACATGACGAAGCTGGCTTAAGTGAGTTTGCACGTGTGTTAGGAGGATTAGTGATCTCATAAAATGGAAAGTGTGCAAGTTGGTGAATCTGGCCCTAAAGAGAGAAGTGAAGGTCACATGTGTAGAGCGATCTTTTTGCACAATACGTGGTTTGCAAGAGGAAAAATTGTGTATATGGTATACATAGTTTGTAGTAGATCAAATAACATGTATATGTTGGTTTCCAGTAAGGTGAATCATGTATTTGAGTTTATGGGTAGGTATAGATATGTACAGGATGACAGGTGATGTCAACAGTCCATACAGGTGGTCTACAACAGATTCATGTAGGAGATTCCTAGGGATATTGATGAGGTTTGATTTTCTAATTTGTATGGTCATTGGAGAACAATGTTTTTCTTAGTTTTGGTGAATTTGGAGGAAAAGGTTTTCCTTAGATTTTGGTGATATTGTATTGGATGGGAGGGATGGTTTTTCCCTCTGTATTTTTTATTATAGCAAGATTAAATAAATGAAAATGTGTCTCATGTGTATTGATGATTCATCTCTGATCATTATGTTTCTATTACATATATTTTCAGTCAATAATTTCAGTGTAAATTTGTTTAGCAATTAAAGCTAGGGTTTTATTGTTAGATCACTAGAAAGAAATTTTCAGATATGAAATTAGTCACATAGAGTTGCATGTCAAAATTGACACATGAAATATAATGTTTTTCAAAAGTCCTTTTCGAGGATTTTTGAATTTCAACATTTTTTTCATGGTTCTTGCTCTAGGTTCCATCGTTCGACCTCCGACCCAATATGGACCACCACATAAATCTACTGAAAATCCTTCCTATCAATGTGGCAATGACACAGATTTGACATGGCACTTGACATGACATGTTGACTCATCATTCGAGATCTGACATCTGACACTTTATAAAAAGACACCTTCTCGATCTTTTAGCTTTTTGGATCTTCCATATTTTTGGATATTTTGGATTTCTAGATATTTGGATACATAGTTATTCAAACTCTTGGATTTATACTAATTTACAAGGGAATACCCTTACCATCCACTTCTCCTCGATATTTGTTCTTTATGTTCATTTGTTGATCCTACAGATGTTTACATAGTCACCTCCTATTGATGTGGCTTCTAAGGTGTCTTGTTGATGTGGCATCCTGGTCTATCCCTTTTGAAAAATTCCCTTTTATGAAACTTTAGGATCTATGTATTTATGGATATCTGGATCCATAGTTATTCAAACTCCTATATATCCTTCATCCAACCTCTAACGCACGCCCCACCAACATGACCCACTAACAAGGATCTTACCACTTAAAATTAACCATGTGGATCCCTGACACTACCACATGGACTCCACATCATATTTATGACACTTCTATTGGGGGGTTTCATCGAGTCAGGGTTCCATATCCGGATCTAGCTTCTAAAATAAGTTCATCTTCTGAGTTTTTCCATATTTCCAAATATAGGGTTCCTCTGTGGGGTTCTTCCTTCTTTCAATTTACAAAAAAAAACTATATGATGCGAAGCCAATGACCCTGAGTGATATTTTCTTCCTGATTTCTCCCAACACTATTATTTTTGCTACTTATATCCACCATGGCCCTCCCTGACCGACTCTAAAAAAGAAAAATCTCAAATTCTTGCATTGAAGTTCTGTCAAACAATTGTAGTCAATGGCATGCAACTCTTCTTTTGCATGGATTCTCTAGCACATATAGCCCAAGTGTTGTAAACTTGGGCTCTAATACCAATTTTTAATGCATCCCATCCTCTCTAAGGTCCATTCTATGCAAAAAAACACATTAAAAATATAAAAAACATCTGCTACTTAATCTTATAGCTTACCAACTACAGGAATACAAACAACTTAACCATTTATGATACCATTTAATTAAATAAATTTATATCATTTTAAACATGAACAAATGCAACGAATAGTCCTTTACAACACCATATAAATTGTTCACATACATAGAGTTAATGCACACTGATTTAGCTCATAATATAACACAAAAATAGATCAAAATACTTATATTCGAAAACAACTGTGTAAATAGATTCTTAGGATGGAAATTCCACCCAACCATAGACTTGTTGTTCTAGATATTAACAAAAATTCACCCTCGATCTGGGGCTAGGAATCCATAAAAATAGGGTGTCTGTCACTGTCCACTCATAGTTCAAAAAAATCCTACAACCCAATAGCATTCTTCTATAGCTATCATGATTTCCCACTAGCTCTCTTCCTCTCAACCTGCCTGTAACACCCCAAGTTTTGAACCCCATTTTAAATAATGTATTGTTATAATGTAGAGAGGCCAGAGTGTCCAAACAATTATTAAAAGGCTAGTGTGCCCAAGACATGTAATGTTTTTTATCATTATTAATAATAAAAATATCGTTGGTTGCTAGACGGACAAGGACTAGAGTTATAGGGGGCTATGATTCCACAAGAGAGGGGGCTTGAGGGGATAAGTGTTTATTCCTATTTTAATTACCCTTTTTTTCTATGGAAGGGGATCAGTTACATGAGCTTCTTGGGGAAGGCCAAGAGGTTCTTGGTTCCCCACAAGAATACTTAAACCCATCCTTGGTCTTATTGTAGGGTTGGACATTGGTCGTTGATCGTTCGATTGATGGCTTGTTCATTGATTTCCTATACGTTCCTTCATTTCCCTCATGCACATTAATGCACCCACTTACCCATTCATTGATCCATCCATCATCATGTGTCTTAGCTTGGGAAGGGAATTGAACTGCTGAAGAATTAGCCATGGGATAGTTGGTTGTAATGGTCACTGGTGAAATCCAACCATGACCTGGGGCCTACATGTCTGAGAAGCATTAGCATGTGCCCTATTTTTCTCACAACTGCTAGTCCAAAGAGTTCCATATTGAGTTTTCGGATCAACTGTGCTGGAGGCCCCAAAATAAAGGAGAAGGACTTCCTGAGGGATTGTGTGGCAGAAGGGTGGAGGTCCATTCTCTTGGGGTGGTACAGGCTGGGTACAAGAGAGTTGGGTACTTGGATTGTTTTGGGTGTTGAGAAACCTGTAAGATCTTGAGAGATTACTGTTTTGGGAACCCACGTACACTCTGGAATCATCCTTTTGGATTCATAGCCCTAGCTCGGGGGTGACAACTATTGAGATTTGGAGCAATGGTGTCTACGGTTCGATGGAATGTCCTTGGTCTTCATCCAGTTGGTGTCATCTTCCATAAAGATAAGTTCTCTTTGTTATGGTATCATTTACATGTATATGAATGTATTTTCGTTGTATATTTAATTATCGTTTAATTGAATCTTTAGACTATGAATGCTTGTTGACTACTATTGTGCATGTCATTAAAGTCTTTTCTTTTATGCATCCTTAAAATTTAAAAAGGTATCGTAAGAGAAAGAAGTCCAAGGGCGGGCTTGAAGGTAGAATGCCCCATCCTATGGGTGATTGGGGATGTTTCATAATGGTATCAAAGCTTCTGGTTAAAACATCGAGCCGGTATGGGCTAGGTCTATTGATCAGAGTCTCTGAGTCGAGATCAAATTCTGACAGTGGAGTTGAAAAGCTCAGGAGGAATGGCATTGCAGAATCTACGCAGGATATATAACATCAGAGACCCATGTAAGGGGTTCAAAGGACCATTACCATCCCCTTCAAATTTAGGAGCGATCACCACTATAGGATCAGGAGAGATCCAGGATCATTGGATTGGAGGACATGTGAACAAGGGTCATCCGATGAAAAGGAAGTAAGGGTTAAGGTCACCACCGTCAGATCCCATTGGAAAGTGAGATCAACGGACATGAAGCATTGCGGGGAACCAATTTTCATGGGAGATAATTTCTCATGGAGGTCCTAAAATCCTAACCATAGTTTCCCCAAGGGGTTACGTGTCAGCATCAAGAGAATTACAAGGCGAAAAGTGGGTCACTCCAAAATGTGGATGTGTGCCCCCGCAAATTGAAAGGCATGCAATGATGTGACATGTTAGGGATTGAACATCGAAACTCCGTATAGCCGAAGTAGTTTGGGGCTTTCCATCATCAAGGAGAGACAAGTGGCACAAGATCCACAAGTTTGGATGTTTGTGGATGAGGAGGAGGTGAAATAGTCGACGTAGATCCTGACCGTTGATCACCAAGAGGTACGTGTCAGCAGATCAGTAACTCCAGAAAATTTTTTTCAAGAGGTTTCCAATTGATATTTGAAACTCCTAAAGCCCAAAGAGCCAGAGAGTCGAAGTAAATATCGATCATTCGATCATCCAAAATAGATCTCAGTCACCAGATCATCCGGGGTAAATATCAAGCATCGAATCATCCGAGGTGAATCTGGGTCGTCTGATCTAGAAGAGACGTGGCGTAAATCTTTGGATTTCAAGTGAAGGCCCGAAGTAAGCCTCAATCGTATGATTCAAGAGGACACATGACATAATCTCGTGTACTTCGAGGGGTTTGAAGTTTGAGATTTCTAAAACTCGAAGACCCGAAAGGATCTCAACCATTGATATGTTGAGATCCACACGTCACCAGATCCAGGGCTTTGGATAAAAGCCAGTGGGGGCCAAATAAGTTTTGACATTTGAGATTTCCAAAGTCTGAAGACCCAAAGTAAGCCTCAACCATCAGATTAAGGAGGGAACATGGTGAAGATACGTGGACTTTGGGTGAAGACCCAAAGTGAATCTCAGTCATCCGATCCAGGAGGACACATGGCGATAGATTGACCAATTTGGGAATCTGGAGTTCAGTGGAATTGGAAGTGTGCTAGTATGGAATTTCCCGAAGTCCCGAAGCTCAAAGAGCTGAAGTGATGGGGCACAATGACGTCACCTAGAGGTGATGTGGATCCTGGAATTCCCGAAGTGACGTGGCTTATGGATGTCACCTGGGATGATGTGAACACATGGGATGTGTGCCATGTGTTAGCAAGTTTTGAGCATTTGGACTATTGAAAATTCTGTTAGAATGTGACACATGTCACCCGCCTGATTTTTCCACGTGTCCGCTTCCAGTATTTCACCACATGGTGACAGATCATGCAGTCTCGAGACTGGGCACTCCAGAGGGGAAAGATGTGACATGTTGTGTTGGGTCGAAAACTCCCAAAGGCCCAAAGGTCAGAGTACATATCAACCATTGGTTTCATAAGACACACGTCGAAGGATCGTCGACTTTGGGGGAAAGCACTCTGAGAGAAATTGCAAGAGGAAAGTTTGAAACTTCTAAAGCCTGAAGAGATGAAGTGATTCACATCCACTGATCTATGGGAGGACACCCGTCAGCAAATCATGAAATCTGGGTAAAAGCGTTCCGGGAGGGGGTAAGCGAGGAAAGTTGAGACTTTTGAAGTGTGGAGTCCCCAAGTGGATCTTGACTATTGATTGTGAAAGAGGACGAGGACCATTGATTCAGCCCTGGATGAAGGTTCTGAAGTCCTAAAGTTCTAGACAAGCACTTTTTTATCTAAGCGCAGGGTCATGGCCATGGTCATATGCATATTGAGAGCTGAGGGAAGGAGGGATAAGGGCCAAATTGGTTGTCTTCGAGACAAAAAAAGTGCTAAGGAAGGATTTAGCCACAATTTCTAGTCATGGTCACCTGGGAAGGTGATTTGAAGGAAGCACCTACATAGGATGAGATTCTGTGTCGGCCAAGGATAATAGGACACTGTTATTTTCGGAGAATGGGGATATGATCTCCATGAAAAAAAAAGAGAGAGACCTGTAGCATGGTTTGACAATTTTGTTTATCATATGCACAATTCTAACAAAATGGTCGCTTGCACATTTTGCAGAAGTAAGGGGATTAAGCACATCATCTCATGATGCATATTGAGGAAATGGAAGAAGGCGAGGGAGCCTCCAATCATGATAAGGAGGTCGAAGGCCAGAATACCAGAGTTGGTAATGCAGAGACAGATTCCGATAGACACAAGGGAAAAGGAGAGTAGGAAATGTTAATAGAAATAGTAAGAAGCCTAAAGATGGAAGTGAAGAGCTACAAAGAAGACAACAAGAGACTGATGAGAGAGAAAATTCAGATAAATGACCGAGTGTTGTAGAGCTTAGATCAGTTGTAGAGACAAATGAAGAAGGGATCAAACTCAAAACAAGAGAAAGAAGGCAGGTACCATGAAAGAAGGGACAATCATGGAAGAGTTGGTTATTTCATAAGTTCTAGCAGAGCTCATGGACACCACTCACCTCCTTACTCAGAAAGAAATTTTTATGCATCAGAAGATCCCATAAGTAGTCCATATGTGTATCCTGTCAAACACCAAAGAAGGAAACAAGAGGTAGATAGTTTGCAAGGAGAGCTGAGGAAGTTCAAGACACCTTCCTTTGAGGGTGAAAGAGAAATGGAAGATGATGCTGAAGCATGGTTACTTGGGCTCAAAAGATATTTTCAGTTGCATAACTATTCGTCCAACCCGGAAGCCAGGAATTCCACCTACCATTTACATGGGAAAGGTGCAATGTGGTGGGACCAACTGAAGAAAGTGGAACATGTTAACAAAAGTAGGATCACTTGGAAGAAGTTCAAGAAGTACTTCCAGAAGGAGTACCTCTCAGAGCATTTCTATGACAAGAAAATGCAGGAGTTCTTTGAACTCTGATTGGGAAAGCATGACTATGGAAGAATACGAGAAGAAGTTCTTGTGATTGTTAAACTATGTCAGGTTCATTGGTGATGAGAAATTCAAAATACAGAGATTTCTAAGTGGCCTGCCATCCTTTTATAAGGAAAAGATCAAGTATGATGAACCCAAGACCTTGATTGAGGCCATCAGGAAGGCTAAATACCTATATGAGCAAGGCCATGGAAGAGAATCCCTGCAAAAATATTGGAAGGACAAGAAAAATGTGAAGTCCGATCAGAGGAGGAAAGGATTCAAACCTTCCTTCAATAGGAATGAGTCTAATAGAAATCATCAAGATCGGTATGCTAAGGGAGATTACAAGAAAGAAGATTCCTTGGGCAAAAGACGAATACCACCAATCCAATGTTGGGGATGCAAGGAATATCACCTGTACAAGGATTTCCCACACCGAAAAGACACAGTGAAGATTGTGCACAACATCCAAGAGGCTACAACAGTTGAAGATATGGTAAGAATCTATGCATCTTTAAATGGTCGACAAGAAGAGTACGAGTCCAATATGATCGAGGTGGTAGGTAAGATCATAAATCATCCTGTTGCTATTTTGATTGATTCAGGAGCAAGTCATTGCTACATTGATCCTAAGATAGTGGATAGATTACATTTGGAGAAAAGTAAACTTGGAAAAGCAAGTTTGGTTCATTTAGCCACTGGAACCAAAACAAGAATCCATGACATGGTGAAAAGTTGTTCCATAATTCTTAATGGTGTGAATACTAGTATTGATCTAAATATCATACCATTGGGGTCTTATGATATTCTGATTGGAATGGATTTGTTGGACAAGCAGCATGTTGTCCTAGATTGTCATAACAAGACATTTACATGTCTTGATGGAAATGGAAAACAGAGCACTGTGAAAGGAGTCCCAAGACCCATCTCTATAAGGGAGATTTCATCCTTACAACTAAAAAGATGTTTTAGGAAAGGATGTCAATTGTATGCAGCTCATGTGGAAGAGCCAGAAAATAGAAAGGGGACAAGCCTCAAAGATTTCTCAGTACTACAGAAATTTGTAGATGTATTCCAAGAAATACCCAGATTGCCACCAAGAAGGGAGATAGATTTCTCAATTGATTTAGTGCCAGGAGATGCCCTGATGTCAAAAACACCTTACAAAATGAGCACAATAGAGTTAAAATAATTACAGGTGCAGTTGGAAGAATTGTTGAAGAAAGGGTACATACATCCAAGTGTTTCACCTTGGGGAGCACCAGTACTTTTCACCAAAAATAAAAATGGAACCTTGAGGATGTGTATTGACTTCCGACAGATGAACAAGTACACTATAAATAACAAGTATCCTCTACCCCGAATTGACGACCTCTTTGATCAGCTAAGAGGAGCAAAGATATTCTCAAAGATTGACCTGAGGGTAGGATACCATCAGGTAAGAATAAAGGAAGAAGACATTCATAAGACAACCTTTAGGACCAGGTATGGGCATTATGAATTTGTAGTGGTGCCATTTGGACTAACCAATGCACCAACTGTATTCATGTGCTTAATGAATGGCATATTTGGAAATTATTTGGATAATTTTTCCATAGTATTCCTGGATGACATACTTATCTATTCTAAGTCTGAAGAGGAGCATGAACATCACTTAAGACTGGTATTGCAAGTATTGAGAGAACATCAGTTGTATGCCAAGCTGAGTAAGTGTTATTTCTATCAAAAGCAGATTCATTACTTGGGACACATTATTTCAGAGCAGGGCATAGCAGTAGATCCAGAGAATATCGAAGCCATTAGAGGATGCCCAACACCCAGAAATGTGTTAGACGTCAGATCTTTTATGGGATTAGATGGCTACTACAAAAGGGATTAGATGGCTCTAAGATTGCTCATCCCAATACTTCTTTGCAAAAGAAGGGAACTAAATTTAAATGGACACTCAAGTGTGAAAAGAATTTTAATATTTTGAAGGAATTACTTACTAGTGCACCTGTGTTAAATATTGTTGACCCAAAAGAAAGTTTTGCGATATGTATAGACACATGTAAGGAAGGACTTGGGGGAGTCCTCACACAAAATGGACATGTCATTGAATATGAGTCTAGAAAGCTTAAGGAACATGAGAGGAACTATGCCACCCATGACTTGGAACTTGCTTCCATTGTTCATGCCTTGAGGATGTGGAGGCATTATCTCATGGGGAAGAAATTTGAATTAAGGACAGACCACATTGGCCTGAAGTATCTTTTTGAACAGCCGATATTGAATTCTAGGAAAACAATATGGCTATAATTTTTAAGTGAATATGAATTCGATATCAAGCATATCAAGGGAAAGGAGAATAAAGTTGTCGATGCACTTAGTAGAAGAGTGCATATCATGCATGATATTGTTGTCAGTGTGCATCAGTCAGACTTGAAGAGAAGAATTTTAGCTGGCCTTGTTACAGACCATCATTACCTACAGGTAAAGGAAAACTTACAACAAGGAGATGTACAGTAGGAAATAAAGGATTATGAGATAAAGGAAGATGGACTACTCATGCATAAAAATAGAATCTATTTTCCTCGTTATGGAGAACTGAGGAATTTGGTACTAAAGGAGATGTATGATGTTCCTTATGTGGACATCCCAGTTACAAGAAAACAATTACATTAGTAAGAAGCCAGTTTTTTTGGATGAGAGTGAAGAAGGATGTTGTTGATTACATCACTCGATGTATGGAATGTCAGAAGGTGAAGGCTGAGAATAGGCACCCAGTAGGTTTGTTGTAGTCATTGCCAATCCCAGAGAAGAAATGGAAAGTGATCACCATGGATTTCATCACAGGATTACCTAGAACAAATAAGCAAGATGATTCAATCATGGTGGTGGTTGAAAAAATTAACAAAGGCTGGCCAGTTTGTACCTGTAAAGACAACGCATACAACGACTAATATTGCAGAAATTTTCATGAAGGAAATTGCTAGGTTGCATGGGATACCTAGGACAATTGTCTCGGATAGAGATACAAAGTTTACCTCCAATTTATGGAGGGGATTGTTTAAAGGATTTGGCACAAATATAAACTTTATCACATCATATCATCCCCAGACAGATGGGAAAATAGAGAGAGTCAATAGAATAATTGAAGACATGCTGAGAATGTATGTGATGGATAAGCCATGTAAGTGGGAAGATTACTTACACTTGGTTGAGTTTGCATATAATAATGGGTATCAAGATTCATTGAGAATGAGCCCATTTGAAGCCTTGTATGGTATGAAATGCGATACTCCAGTAAGCTGGGGAAAACCAACAGATAGAGTGGTACTTGGTCCGAAGTTGCTCAAGGACATAGAAGACCAGGTAGTCAATATCAAACAGAATTTAAAGGCAGCTCGGGATAGACAAAAATTTTATCTAGACAAGAAAAGGACAGCTAGAGAATTTAAAGTATAGGAGCATGTACTTTTGAAAGTGAAGCCAAAGAAAATCACTTTGAAATTGGGTAGTTGTACAAAGCTGGAAGCCAGATTCTGTGGTCCATTTGAAATATTGGAAAGAATAGGGCTAGTTGCTTACATGCTTGCATTGCCTACTTCCATGAATGTGCATAATGTATTTCATGTCTCTTTACTAAAGAAACATGTACATGATCCTAACCATGTTATTGATTGGTGTCTAATTCAGGTAGAGACAGAGGGAGATTTCCAGGTTCAGCCAGTGTAGGTATTGGACAAAAAATTCAAAATGCTCCAGAATCGAGTTATAGAGATGGTAAAATTTTAGTGGACTTGCTACAATTCTAAAGATGCTACCTGGGAGAATGAAGATTCCATACGGGAAATGTACCCACATCTTTTTGAATAAATTTGAGATTTTGATCTCTATTTCGTATATGCACTGAGGACAATGCCAAAATAAGAAGGAGGGGATGTAACACCCCAGGTTTAGAACCCCATTTTAAATAATGTATTGTTACAATGCAGAGAAACCAGAGTGCCCAAACAATTTTTAAAAGGCCAGTGCACCCAAGACATGTAATGTTTTTTATCATTATTAATAATAAACATATCGTTGGTTGCTAGACAGACAAGGACTAGAGTTATAGGGAGCTATTATTCCACAAGAGAGGGGGATTGAAGGAATAATTGTTTATTCCTATTTTAATTAGCCTTTTTGTCTAAGGAAGGGGATCGATTACGTGAGCTTCTTGGGGAAGGCTAGGAGGTTCTTGTTTCCCCACGAGAATACTTAAACCCATCCATGTTCTGATTGTGGGGTTGGACGTTGGTCGTTGGTCATTCAACTGATGGATTGTTCATTGATTTCCTGTACGTTCCTTCATTTACCTCACGAAATTTCATGCACCTACTTACCCGTTCATTGATTCATCCATCATCCTACGTCTTGGCTTGGGAAAGGGAACCAAACTACTGAAGAATTAGCCACGAGATAGTTGGCTGTAATGGTCACTAGTGAAATACAACCATGACTTGGGGACTACATGTCTAAGACACATTGGCCTATGCCCTATTTTTCTCACAATTGTGAGTCTTGAGAGTTACAGCTTGAGTTTCCGGACCAGCTATGATGAAGGCCCCAAAATAAAGGAGAGGGACTGCATGAGGGACTGTGTGGAAAAGAAGGGTGTATTGTTTTGGGTGTTGGGAAACATGTGAGAGATTGAGAGATGAATGGTTTGGGAACCCAAGTACACTCTAGAAACATCCTTGTGGATTCATAGCCTTGGTTCGAGGGTGACACTGTTGTTGAGATTTGGAGCAGTGGTGTCTACGGTTGGGTGGAACATCCTTGGTATGCATCCAGTTGGTTTCATATTCCATAAAGATAAGTTCTCTCTGTTATGGTATCATTTACATGTATATGAATGTATTTTCGTTGTATATTTAATTATCATTTAATTGAATCTTTAGACTATGCATGCTTGTTGACTACTGTTGTGCATGTCGTTAAAGTATTTTCTTTTATGCATCCTTAAATTTTAAAAAGGTATCGTAAGAGAAAGAATTCCAAGGGAAGGCTTGAAGGTAGCATGCCCCGACCTATGGGTGGCTAGGGATGTTACACTGCCCAACCCAATAAATGTACCCCTTTACTGCTCTTAGTCCATCGGGAATCCCATTGATTTATCAAGGTCTCTTTGGTGTAGGTAACCAAGAATATCTCTACTAGGAAACTCAAGGGATATCACTACCAAGAAAAATACCAAGAAATGACAACAATAACTTTTTATTGCAATGCAACTCCCACAGGAGTTCACTCTGCAGGCCTGATAACCTAGTTCTTCTACAACTATGACAACTTCATTATCCATTCTTTATATATAAAAATGCTCCATAATTCACCCTCCATTGTTTCTCCAACTACATCGCTCTTCTTTTATGTTCTCTTCTTGATGTTCATGAAAAAACATGATTGTCCCCCTCTTCCCATACACATTTTTCCTCCCTTAGTTACAACATCCAACTTAGTAAAGAAAATTTCTTCTTGCAATTCATCTAATAATTCATCATTGACAGAAATATGAAAATTATATTTAATGTGCATTTTGTTGATTTGTCTATAATGTAGGTACATATACATTGAACCTTCCTTTTTTTAAACATCGCCACTAGTAAAGAGAAAAATAGTTTGGTTAGGTTGAATGATGTCAGCCTCTAACATTTATTGAATCATACTCTCAATCTCACTATTTTGTGCATATGGTAATCTGCAAGTCTTAATGTTAGGAAACACACTTTGTGATTGCAAAGAATAACAAGTCATGATATCGAGCAAGTGAAAGACCCTTAGGAATCTCTCCAAATACCTTGGAATGATCTTCAATAACTTTTTGGAAATCCACTAGACAAAAGGATTTAGATGTTTGAACATCTAGTGAGAACAATTGTGCAATTACACCATGGTGTCCCTTTTAGAGTAATTTTTTCATGTTGTTAGAGCTTATCACTTTAGAGGGTTTCCCTTGGATGCCTCTCAGTTCAATTTCCTTTCCTTTTGAGGAAAATCTCATGAAACATTCTTAAAAATTAAGAGCCATTGTTCCCAATTATTGTAGCCATTGGACCCTTAATACAACATCAACACCACCCATTTGGATTGCAATCATGGGACTATCTAATAAATACTCCCCCATAGTAATATTAATACTAATCTACTTCCCTAAAAAATTTATGGTACCACCATCTACAATCATTACTTGATACTACGGTGTTAGATATATAAAGCAATTGAAAAGTTTTACTAATTTGAAATTGATGGAGTTATGGATACTACTGTAATCAATCAACATTGATACTTGTTTATTTTTTATATATCCTTCTATCTCGAGGGTTTGTGGAGTACTAATTCTAGCCAATGCATGACAATATATGATTGGAGTAGGATATTCTAGTTCTATATCTTGTGATGGTTCCAATTATTGATTTTGTTCCTCTTCACACTCTATGTAGAATAATTTATTCTCACCACATTAATTCCCCTTACTATAATCGTTGTCACAATTGAAACATATTCCCTTTTCTCTTGTTTCAACCATTTATCGAGGTGTCAACATTGTAGGTTGAGTGAGATTAGAAGAGGGATCATGGTGTTCTCTACAATTTTTAGTGGTTTTTGGAACATGCGGTTACATTGTAAACCTAACCTTGTCGATTGAGTGGGTCGACCATTCCTTTGGGTTGACAACTGACTAAATTGTTGGTTGACCATGTCCATTTACGATCCTAGATCTACATTTTTTATGGACAAGTGAAACCAACTTCACTCGATATTATTGGTTTGGTCCATGTTGGCGTGTAGTGGGGGACTCGGGGTTAATGATCTATATACCAACAAAACCCTTAGACACCATCCCTTTCAACATCACCTGCATAGCAAGTGAAGTCTCACCCAAGGAATCTAGAGGGGTTGTAGGAACCAGGGTTCTACAATGATGAGGGGAAGTGAGGCATTATTCATGTTCTTACTACCATTTACTTCATGTGTGCAGTTCCCATTACTTAACAGTTATTTAACATTCAACATATGTGACATTATCCTACTTAACATTCATTTAGTTACTAGATACTTCAATGTGTGACATTACAACATCATATATGAACAATGCATTCATTTTATATAATTATTGCATCATAACATTAAACATCATAAAATCAAAAGACAACACATCACAACACTCAGGTTTAACATGGTTCACCCAACTTGGGATATGTCCACAATGGTTGGATTCTTTTATTAGTCACAGATCATTCTCTTACAACTTTGCACTGTGCTACAAAATATGCAACAACAATATTACCCAAACCTTCCTAATCGCTATGCTGCAGTAGGAGCTTCACTCCCTAGTCATACCTCAACTTCTTCCTTTGATTGACTCAACTTACCTAACAAGAATTAGAAATTATCCTATAATCGAAGACACTCTCACTCCCACACACACACTCAACCCAAAAACCCTTTACATATTTTTACTTCAAAATAGATCTAAGCCCATTACATACTGGACAAACTAGATCCAAAATCCTAATGGTCTATAATCATTTTCCACCTTTTGCATGTTGCTCTATTGTGCATCCTTCTATCATTTTCTTCAACTCCTTAAATTCTACTCTTGTCGCGTGCTTTGGTCGATCTTCTAACTGCTTTTTATTCTTTGACTTCTTCTAGCACATATCCCAAAACTTTACCAAAATTCCTATCCAACAAGCCCCCAACACTCACCTGTGGCTCGTCCCAAGCCACTCAAGCCTTCTTCCTATTCGCCATTAATTTTTTGAAGGTCTATTTCATTGTCGTGACCTTTTCCTTGACCTCTAGATCCTTCTGCAAAATTTGATCAATGGTTTCTGCAGTAACACAAGCCTGTATCTTCTCGACACCTTCATAAACTGTCTATTTGAGGATTCCTTGAGTTGTTGCTAAGGTCGTTCTCACTCTATATGCTTCCTCTTGTAATAATTTTGTTTGTTGTGTTTGAGCCTATTTCTCTGCCCTTATATGATTCATTTCTTAATACATCTTTATGTTCTCATTCATCATAGTTACCACCTCAGCTGGAGATAATGTTCCCATAATGTCGTTGAATTTTTGCACCTTTTCTGGTGCAACCTGGATCTTCTGATTGATTTCTTGTTTCTCCTCATCATCGTTGAATTATGTCCAAACTCCCATAGTCTCTATATACATTTGAGAACACTCTAATTCTATATTCTTTATACTTTTCACCATTGTTTTCATATTTTTCTCCCTCGTCTCCCTCTCTTCAAGTGGAGTTATTGGTGTCACACGTGCTTCTAGATCAACTATTCATGCCCAAAATCCCTAAATGGATTCGGTTATATTCGTGACCTGATATTCCACCTGGGCCTCCTTATATTCCCACACATCTGGGAGCTCTTGATATACCCTCTTAAATTCCTGTTGCATTCTTTCTACCTTCTGTGTGGCCTCATCACACTCTTTTTTAACTTTGGTGTATTTCTTCTCTAATGCGACATTTTCTACTTTAATATTTACTAAATCACCAGATGTCTTCTTTGCACACGTGTTTGGGTCTTGTATTGAACTCATCTGTAGTTATTGCAATACATCCATTGGAATTTGTGATATAACTAATTCAATGTGACCTTGTGCCCTGGCTTTTTCTTGAAATTATGTCATGGGAAACGCAACTTCCCCTGTCACTAGCTTAATCAATCTTTGTTCTCCTGCAATTGCTAGGGAATGGGATGTTGAAGGCCCTGCCTCTCCAGTCTTGGAAGTGCTTGTTGTTGGTCCCTCCTTTGTATGTCACCCTAACATGATGTTTTCTCCTTCTAATACTTGTCACAATTCTTCCATCTGTTCCTACATGTGTCTGTTCATCTCTTCTTCTTGTTGTGTTGTGCATTGAAACATGTCATCAGTGAATTATTTTACTTGGTCTCCTATATTCTCCAATTATTCCTCTATCAAATCCTATATAGCCACTTCCTTAATGGATTTTCACTTCGGTCATTGTTTTCTGAGTCTCCCTATCTCTAGCTCCTTTCTCTTCCTACCATTGCGCGGTTTTGTCTATTGAGTTGTTTCCTCTGGGCCCTTTCCTTAGTCCTGGTCATCTCCTTCTTCTTCATCCTCATAGACCTCATGTGTTTTTTGGTTTTTCTTCTCTGATGTCCCTATCTCTGTTGGTGGAATCTTTGACTCATATTTCCAATTGACCATAATGTGGTCCATCTCCTCTTCCATCAATACGTATTGTGTTGTCAACCACTGTTGATATGGGTCCTTCTTTCCTTGTACGTACATATGGTGATGCCCTACCTTAAAGTGCACCACTACCTTCTATGCCTCATCCACTTGAGGAGGTATGTGCAGTGTCCTTTCGTTGTTGTATCTGATATTTTCCTTATAAATATAAAATGTGGCATCATTTTCCATCTATCGCACCTTATGTGTCATATACCAAATATTTTGATATCGTGCAACTAGACAAGGCTTCTTTGTGACTCTCAAAAAATGACTGTCATATTTATCCCTGCAAGCCTCTAGCACTATTAGGATCAATAACTAGGAATAATGGAACTCAGTCCCCTTATCTAGTTCTTCCTCTCAATCAATCAAAAATTGGTTCAATAAGAATTTCACCCAGTTCATTTGGATGCCTTCTACACATCGTTCTGGGACCGCTATCACCGTTGCTTGAACTTGATATTTTCTACATTTCCTCAACAACTTATAGGCTAAGGATTCTGTCGCAAACATTACCGTTGGGTCACATATTCTAGCGATGTCAAAAATACATTGTCCACACAAATGTATGGAAGTTTTCCTCTATTCTCTCAATGAGAGTTTTCTCATTCTTCTTATCGAGAAAATAACAAAGATGGGTCCTCCCCCTACAATGAAATATCGGTGATGCACACTATAAAATTCATATCAATGGATATTTTCCTGTCAACCCATAGGTATCCTCCATGCACACAACTTAGCATCATTTTTACACACGCATTGATCTCCTGGCTCCATCCAAAATGGGTTATATATCAAACAGGTTTAGAAGACCTTCTTTATGCAACCTCATAGCCCACAACTATGGTTCTATGACTGTCATGTGAGTCTCATTACTAATATAATCCATTAGAAACTTGTTGGGTACCAACTCTGGAAATTTCTTCTCATCGGTGATATCATGGTCTACATACTTTAACGCAGGTATCAGACCTAGCATATCCCCCTCTACAATTACTCCTTCTGGAATTAGTGGCTCCACGAGTGGATACTTCACGTCCCTGTGTAAATGGACCTGCTATGTTGATGTCTTTCTTGGTGGGATATATTCCCTATGGAATATTGATTCTGAGGAAAATGCCTCCTATTTTTATCCAACTACTAATGACATTGCGTGTTGACTGCATGGTTTCTTCAGTACTGATATTGACACTATTTTTGCCTTAGGTGGTGCCATTTCCTTTATAACATTGGTATCAAATTCCAAGTGGTTCTGAAATTTATCTCTATAACTTTGGCTCTTTGGTTCTCGATGTGAATTCTGAATGTCAATAACTTTCCCCCGTCATCCCTTTTCTTGATTTTATACTACATTTCCAGTTGTATCTTCCCTTCATGCCTAAAATTTTCATCTAATACACTAGTGGTTGGCATTCATTACCTAATTTAATGCTCCATCGCTTCATGTCTTCGATGAATTCTCTATTCGATTATGCAAGTTGTCAATATCTTATGCATTTAATGTTACACAACACCACTACTTTGTAGGCATGGTATCTCTTTATTGCACGTTGTGTCATGGATTGTATTAATTGCTCTTAGTTGTCCTCTGTGAAATATCATTTCTCTGTGAGATATCTTCCTTTTGTGTGACCTATTATTTCTTCATCTATGTGTTATTCTTCCTTCTTCTTTATCTTCTGCGACATTTTCCTGCCTTTCCTCTTTTCCTATTAACCTTAACTTCTTGGACTTATCAACTTTCAACTTCTTCCCTAAACCATTTCCGTACTTTTTCTAGTTTTACATTCTTTTTCTGCATTTTCTTGCTATGGTATACTATGATACAATTTCGTCTGCACATCTCTCCTAGTGCACAAAAGGGTGGTCATCCATGTATAGTTTCAACCGACTCCCATTCACTAATCCTTCCACAATTTGTCCATCTATCTGTTCTAACTAAACAACACCTACGTCAATGTTGGAGAGGCATTTTGGATAAATTATGGGATATCCACCAAAAGGAAGTCAAAGGGTAAAAGGAAATTATAAGATGGAATAGATTCTGTGACGGAAGCATACTTTAAGGATTCAAAGAGCGTGACAAAAGGGCGCAAAAGGAGGAAAATGTTATTAACCATTGGGTTTTCAAGGACACTTTGTCCACTTTTGTAACGGGATTTTGGGGGAAAATTTATCCACTTTTGTAATGATATTAGCTCTATTTTTATTTATAAATATTTAAAAGGGTTATATGGTAAGAGAGGGGATGTGTTAAACCTATGAAACGTTCCTAGTGTTTTTTGGGTAAGTGAGTCGAGCAAAGGAAGAAGTATGAGGTATGACCGAGGAATGAACTCACATTGCAGAAAAATGTATAGGTAGGTTTGGGTGATGTTGTTGAAGCATATCTTGTAGCACAATGCGTAGTTGTAAGAAAACAATTAATGAATAATATAAGAAGCTAGTCGTTGTGGACATAGCCCAAGTTGGGTGAACCACATAAATCTGTGTGTTATGATGTGTTTGAAATTTATGATGTTTTATGATATATGTTGAATGTGTGGCTCATGTATGATGTTATAATGTTGCGCATAGACTATGTTTAATGCTAAATTAACTATTAAGATATGGGAAATGTGCACATGAGTAAATTGTAGCAAGGACATGAAGGGTGCCTCACTTCCCCTCATCATTATAGAACCTTGATTCCTATATCCCCTCTAGATGCCTCGGTTGAGACTTCAATTTCTCTATAGGTGATGCCAAAATTGGCGGTATTTAAGGGTTTTTTTGGTATTTGAATTATGAACCCGGGTCTACCCCCTACATGCCAACAAATGGTTTGATTTCCAAGACCGAGAACTATAATTGAGGGGAATTTTTTGGAGGTTGAATGGGGAAGAAATTGAAGAATGGATAGAGAGGAAGCAATGAGGATTTTCTAGAGAACATAACATCAAACCTAGGTTCGATGATGAATAGTGGTTACAAAGGTATGTTTTCACAAATCTTCATGAAATTTTCTTTGGTGAATTCATGATTATTTTGACTGAATGGTTAGAAAGGATAGTGGAGAATGTTGGGAGATACATAGTTGAAGCCCTAAGAAACTGGACTCCTGAACTGATCAGAAAAATCAATATGGTAAGTAATAAAATTTCTTGCATAGTAGATTTCTGGTTGAGTAGTATACTGGGGATTATATTACAGAGTTTTTAGTACATTGTACCCAATCTTATAGTGTCACAAAGAGGAAATTTTTCAAGGGTACACACAAAATATAATTGAGCTCATTATCTACTTGGATAAAGATATTACTCTATGATAAGAATATCATGAAGATGGAAAATGATAGCTAAGTGAGTTTGCACACATATGGGAACTGGGGGATGACCGGAGGACAATATGAGAGTGGGAAGGATGAGTAAGGAGTGGATGAACTGAGGATGCTGAGAGACGATACTTACTCAAATGGAGAATTTGGAGTATTGCACTTTGGGAAAATGTTTAGATATAGTAAGAAGGAAACTATGGCTGGAAAACAACAGCATAGAGGATTTGAGGAAAGTGACCCCTATGCAGAACTTTAGATCACACCGTATGGAGAAAGGAAAAGGAAAGAAAGAGATCCTTATTAATGCATAGTAGAAGAAGGGATTCCACCTCAAATCAGAATCTACATCGAACCCACAACCCTGTGTGCATCATTGAGGATTGAAGAAGGAACTGAGACTTGTTCAATAGAAATTGTAATAAGTGGAGTAATTCAAAGAAATAGTTAGAATAGTGGGAACAACACAAAAAAACATAGTCAGTAATCATCACTAAGGGTAAGTACGACACTTAGTACAATGGCAAGGATAGATCATACATTGAGAATTCCTGAGTTTCAGGGAATCTAAACCAACATTAGACCCAACATCTGAAATAGACAAAGAACCTATAGATGATAATCACTAAAGAAAGTGATGATAAACCAAGATTAACATGTGTTACATGTGGTGGAACGAGAATCATACCATATGCGACGAAGAAAGGAAAGGGAGTGGAACAATGGATAAGGAAAGAAGTTGAGCCCATGCCAACATTCAATCCAAAAAAATAAAGGGAAACTTATCAACAAGCAAGGAAAGAGATACTAGGACCAGACTAGATAGCTTCAACATCAAAGACACCACTAGTATACGATATGTCGTTGGTTTATGATCGTACTATAGCATAAAGGCCAATCGAGAAGGTAAATACTTTGAAGGAATTTCTAAAATGTTGTTTAGAATTGATGTGGGATGATTGATCAGTGTACACAAGACATAGAAGTACCTATGATGCATAAAGTAGTGAACCAAGTCTTGTGCAAGAAGAGGAAAAAAAGAAAGTCCTGATTAAGTGCGTAGATAGGAGAATATAAAATGGATAATATCATATTGGACTTAGGATAAGATGTCAATGTTATTCCAAGATAGACCTGAGAGATGATGGGGAAACCAAAGCTATTTTGGTTGAATTTCCATTTGAGGTTGGATAACCAACATAAGATAATACCAATCATGAGACTAGTAGGAGTACCTGTGAACATATATGGAGTGCACATTGAAACTGACTTTGAAGTCATCGAGATTGTGGATAACAATCATTTGTAATTAGATTTTCTTGGACTAGATTGGGCCTTATAAAATCAGGTGATCATCAACCTGAAGAAAAGAGAAATTAAATTTTGAAGAAGGAGGCTTAAAGGTCACTGCAACATTATATCCTATGGAGGAAAGAAGATATGTGGATCCCACGAAAAGGGAAATTGAAGGGGATCATGACGTAGTGGTCCAACACTTGAATCTGACACATATGCAAATCCCTTAAGAGTGATAAAAGTGAACATTATCACAAAGGAGAAGTCAAAGTTTGAAAACATTGGGGATTATTGGAACAATGAGACCATGGAAAATATCGTAGACGTATTGTGCAAGTACCAATATCGTTTTCCAAACACCTTTCCAGAGATGAAGGGAATAGTTGAACAATTGGGCGAAATGAAGATCCCTATGAAACCAGATGCTAAGCCAGTAAGATAGAGACCTTATAGATTAAATCCAAAGTACAAGAAAAAAGTGAAATCATAACTTCATAGGATGATAGAAGTTGGTATAATTGAACCTGTCGTATAATCTAAATGGATAAGTCTGATGGTGGTTCAAGATAAGAAAAAAGGGGTTATTATAATTTATGTAGACTTAATAAAGTTGGATGATGATTTCTTACATCACCCATTCCCGACCCCATTTGCATATGAAGTACTGGAAAACATAGGAGGATGGGAGGCCTACTCACCGATGGATTTTCAGGATACCATCAGATAAATATTACACCAGAAGGAAAACATAATATGACATTTTCGATGGAATGGGAAAGCTACCAATACACAATGATGATGTTTGGATTAAAGAATACACCTACTGTGTTTTCTAGAGTGGTTTCCTTTAAGGAGTTTATTCATCAGTTTGTTGAAGTGTACCTAGATGATTGGATTTTCTTTAGCCTATTGAAAGATCACATAGAAACTCTAAGGTTGATGCTTGATATATGTAGACAATATCATATTTCATTAATTTTGAAGAAATGTATTTTATACACATTGTTTGGGATACTGCTAGGTCATGTGGTATGCAAGCAAGGTTTGTTAGTTGATCTGACCAAGATAGTAGTAATTGTTAATTTTCCACCACCTAAATCAGTGTGAATGTTGAGAACAATGTTGGTTCATATAGGTTACTACCAGAAATTTATTAAAGGCTATGCGTATATTACATCCCCAATGGAGAATTTATTGAAGAAAGAAGCTAAGTTTCAGTGGAACGAAAACTATCAGAAGGTTCTGGACATATTGAAACATAAGTCAGTAACTACGCCCATTTTGGTATTCTCATATTGGTAAAAATAATTTCACATCCATGTGCACACATCATTGATAGCGCTCAGCGTAATGTTATCCCAACCTAGGGAGGGAGAATTAGATTAGCCAATTTCTTTTGCTAGCAGGAAGTTGTTGACGATTGAGAAAAATTACATGACGACAAAAAGGGAAGGCTTGGAAATGGTGTATGCCTTATAGAATTTCAGACATTATTTGTTGGTATCCCACTTCAAGATGTATATATACCATTCTATTATTAGATATCTGGTGAAAAATCCAGTGTTGGGGGGGAGAATCTACAGATGGTTATTGTTGTTCCAGGAGTATGATTTTGAATTTACTGTGAAGCCAAGAAAATTGAATGTAGGACCAAACCATTTTTGTAGAGACTGTTAGGGGAAGATGCAAACCTAGATGATAGATTACCATATGCACATTTGTTTTCAGTCCAAATGGTAGATGACCATTTTACAGAAATTTTCCAAGCCAGTGTTGTGGGGGAGAATCTATTGATAGTTATTATTGTTCGAGGAGTATGATTCTGAAGTTATTGTGAATCCAATAAAATTGAATGCAGAAACAAACCATTTGTCATGTAGAGTGGCAGGGGAAGATGCAGGTGTTGAGCACTCAACACACCCTAAAAAGACTATCTCAAATTCTTACTTTTTGGGTACCACTTGATCTTTTCACTGTCTAACTTCAACTTCAGTATGAAAATGTTGCCTGTTATTATCATTTTTGTTTTCCATTTTAGTTTTTTAAGTTTTCTTTGACATGCCAAAATCTATGACTTAAATAACTGAAGAATCAACAACCAAATTTTTTTTCGACGCGCTTGCAGACTCGACATCGGAAGGAATTAAAGGAGGAATAAAATCACTCGAGAACACTGCATTCGTCGACAATAGATCCTCACCAACATCACTGAATGAACGTTTTCTTATGAGAATGAACTTTACAAAGGATATCGTCGACGACCGATCCCTTTGGCATTAGCGAAAGGCTAAAAGAATAAGCGTTGAATGAAAATGAAATAAGATCACCGATCGCCAAATTTCAGGACGTTTTCGGTATCAGGGTTTTCAAGGATGATAACCCAGAAGGGAACTACGCGATGCAACTATATTTGAAATCTGACCCCCAATAGATTTCGGCATTGACGATTTTTATAAATATAGTCAGAGAAAAAATGATAAGTCGATCCCTGATCACCGACCCCCGATACCTTTCAATCTCGGAAACCCCAGGTTTATATTAATACATGATCAAACCACCTCCTCCCACCTATCACTTGTCGTTGCCAAAGTGGTTAAACATATCATCAAGTTTTCCCTTTAGTGGTTATCATTTCCTGAGACCCGAATCAATTCTGCCATGTCAACACTGTACGACGAAATCAGTCGGCATTGGAGGTTTTCTTAGGGAGATGTCAACGAGAACATACACAAAGACACTGTTGATTCCCAATCTGCCCACCAAGAAGGCGATGCAATGGGACATTTTAGCTCTAAGATACAATGGATCCAAAGCATTTAAAGAACTAATTAATTCCAAAATATCCCACATTAGTTGCTAATCTGTGCGTGAATCAAAAGGACCGTTTGAACCTATCAATACCATGCATCATCCTCTGCGCCCCCGCTGTCGACTCACGTGGAATTTATTTGCAGAGATTCGACAGTAGGTTGTTTTGAATTTCATTCATTACTCGAATTAACTGGTTGATACGATTGGTAGGATCTTTCCCATTATATTCTCTTGAGTCATTGTAAACAAGATTATTCTACGTGCAAAGAGGTTCGGAACATCCACAAGAGAAGAATGAGCAATCCAGGTAAAGATTTCAAGGTCAAGTGAGTATTAAACAACATGTTTAGCAAGTGTTACACGTACGTATCAGTCCATGGATGTTTTATGATTTATTTCATACGATTTATCGAGTGTTACTCCGTATACATGCCTAAAAGATCATTTTTGGTTGCAGGAACAATACCTCCAAAGAAACCTACCACCGGGAAATCTCCAGGAGCTCCAAAGCTACAGGAGCCAAATGCGAGAGAAGGCCCTTCTCCAGTGGTTGCGAAGCAATTGGAATTCGCTTCAAAGCCAGTGCCCGTCATCAAGAAATCCACTAAGAATATTTCCAGTCAGCCTCCGGCCTTTGGAGACATAGAGGTGAACATCGAGACCAAGACAGTGTTCCCGCGCTGGGAAGAACTTTTCAAGAAAATCAAGAGGGAGGAATTCCCCAAATATACCCTGCACAGCGATCCTGATACAAGAAAACTAGACGATGAAGTCCTCCCAAATGTCTGGAAGGCATATCTACACATGGTGGTGAGAAGGACTCTGGTATTCCCCTGCATAGGACTGCTGAAATGGCTTATCGATCATACTGACATGCAAAGGTGTTTGATTAATAACGAAAATGGAGGATGCGTCGAAGTTTTCCTTCCAGTAAAATTGTAGAATTATTAAAAGCTTAGAGAGCTGGAAGAACGAATAAATACCAATTTTTTTGTAAACTTCTATGAGAAACATGACACCAACAAGGTGATGGCGTCTTGGTGGAGAGACGATAAAAATCTCACAAATTGAACCTCCAGCTGGTACCCGACAACCAACCTAAGGGAGCTATACATATATCTAATGGCCCTCCTCTATCGATTGCATGGGGAGAAAGACTACTCCAGGTTTTCAAAGGCTTGGATGCCTCTAGCTTATACTGTGACCATTTCTAGAATAAGTTTTAATTGGGGTTCCATCATCTCCAAATATCTAAGCACTTGCATACGACATGCTCAGATGCCAAAAGAGGGAGAGACCCTGTCCTTTTACATGGCATCTTATCTATTAGACGTTTTCTCTGCCAGAAATGCCTTCACTGGAATGAACTTAAGCTAGCACACCTCAGAGCTCCTGATCCATGTTTATTTTGGCATCTTGTGGGAGAACATGCACAAGAAATCCTACTCTCTCATCTATGACCAGTTTATCACATGCATTTATTTTTTGTTGTTCAAGAAAGAATGCCCAAGGCTATCGGATTCATCCAAAAATATTATATCGAAATTTTTCCACTGGTATCTGGATGAGAGCAATAACTACTTCATGGTTTTTAGCACCACCAGAGCACCTCATCTGTTACCTGTATATGTCCCTGATCGACTAATAGTAGGGGAAATCTATTATCAGACCATCCTACAAGGTTACAATGCTACTTTGGTAAAGGATAAGAGGCAGGCCTTCATACCCTATGGGTTTCATGTTGGTTTCTACATGGTGAAGGACATTGCTCAAGCCAAACAGGAGGGGTTGAACCAAATGGAGTTCTGATTCTAGATTGGTCTCTTTTGCAATCACGGCCCAAAAGTTTTAGTCCTGAATCATGCATCACAGGTATCGTCCTGCTGGCCATACGCCCATGACTATTTTCAAGATGAAATCTTCACTGAAAATGCTCAAAAATGGGAATAAGTGATGAAAAGGATGGTTGACCCCAAGGCAACCAGGTTCACATCTATGAGTTGGGATGAGCAAGCAACGGTCCTGGAAGAAACAGTTCAATATGCCATCAAGACAAGAGAAGAAATGATATTAGTCGGAGTGGTGGGATCTAACCAAGGAGCCACTGAAATGGTAGAGATTTCCCAGGTAACCCCAGTACAAGATAGGAATTTCTTATAGGTTCAAGATGTGCAGGGGATAGGGGGACTCATGTATCAAAAAGCCCAATAGATAATCAAGCAGATGTAGGATAATCTAGACCTCATCAGATTTCCAAGGCTTCCGAATGATAGCCAAGAAGAAATCCCAGCGGGGGCATGCGGCCCTAATCCCATAAACCTTGGTAACATCAATGGGTCAGGTGACCTTGATCCCATAAGGCCACTGGTCGAATCACCGACGGGTGTGACGAATCAGCCAAAAATGGGTTGGGTATCAGTGGAAACATGTGCATCTAATCCTTTGATCGAGTTTATAAATATATATGATG
>JASDQU010242664.1:43575-54426 GCA_032191745.1 Picea mariana
TTGATCGAGTTTATAAATATATATGATGATGATGAGAGCCCAAAGGCACCTCTTGGGACCCCTGTGCAAGTCCAAGAAGAAAAGGGTCCTGAGAAGACTGCTTCTCCTGATCCCATGGTTTGAACCCAAGAGGTCCCATGAAAGGAAATAGTAATCGAAAATTTTCCCGACACAAAGAGGTCCGATGTGTGAGAGACTTGAGTAGACAATCTGAAAGACAAGTCAGAACCAGATGAGCCAAAGGAAGGATCCCCACAAAAGAAAATCGACATTCCAATGACTGATGGACAAGTAAGTATCGAGTCTTTTCCTGACACCTCTATTTCGCTTGATACTCAGATCCACGATAAGCGATAGGCAGAGGCTAGACCCTCCCATCACAACGAGAAAGTTAAAGAACAGGACCTTGAATAAGTATACACCGCCAAAAATCTGGGAAACACACTCACATGGGGTGATTAGCAGATTCCTGAACCTGTGGATGAGGTAGCCGATATCTATGTGATCTCCTATGATCAAAAGAAGAAGGACATCATCTAAAGAACCACAAAGAAAATAAGGATCATGTTGGATCGCTATGTCCTCATCACTACAGAGGAGAATTTGATAAACACAGAAAATTATGGAACATATGAGGTCATCGGTGTGGGGATGGTGATTTCAGATGCCACCCTAGACAGAGCCAAACTAGATGAAAAAGAGTTGGTCACCACCCTGAAGGAACTAGAACATTTGCGCCACCTGAATGAATACTATCAGGGCACCACTCAGACCGCGGTTTACCTGAGAAGCAAGTTCAAAGAGGCTTACAACAGGTTCACACAAGAGTGGCACCTTTTCACTACGAGGATAGCTGAGCTCCAGGAAGACACTTTCATGGCACTCGCAACATTCAAGGATATGGAGAGGTGGTATGAAGGGTGTAGCAGGTCGTAGAGAGAATCGAATACACTGATGCAGTCCAACAGGGCTGAGATAAATAATAACATGACATCCATATGTTGGGCAAAAGCAGTCTTGATCGCATGAAGTGATCATTCAAGTATTGGGCTAAGATGTCTTTGAGACCACACCGATAAATTCAAGAGCAGTGGGCCAAATGCGAGAAACATTGGAATAAAATCAAAAAAGAAATGAAGGATATCGGACTCCTCAAGTTTGGCAACCCTAACAACTTCGTCAACTTGTGTGACATAGTCGAATCGCATACCAAGTGGGATTCATTATGGGCTGAAGAGCTAGCGAAGGTGACCAATGCAATGCCAGGACAAGTGAAACAATTTATGGAACATTCGATGAAGGCTCAGACTGTGCTACAATAGTTAAACACCAGTCTGGTGAAGTATCGGGAACATGCGGTGGAGGTCAAAGGAATTTACGTGGCTCCGATGGAACAGGATAGATTTCCATGGGCCCAAACTTGCAAGGAACTGTTTATCATTTGATAAGAGTATGAGAAAATCACCCCTTTCAAGCAATATCTTGAGTTGACTGTTAAAGAAACTGTTAGAAGAGGATGCCACCTTGCGAATTTTGTTTTGTTAAACTGCACTTAGTTTTTATTTTCAGTTCAATTCATGTTATAAATAAGAATTTCTACCAACTAGTTAGAGGTCGATGGTTGTTGCAAGAAACTATTATGTTTTGGTTTTGTTAAGAATTATTTTTGATCTACCATTAATAGAGAAGTCCTTCTGGACCAGAGACAAAGTTATTTTCATCAACTTCATGTGTGATGGGACGTGGAGGATAACTATTTCCTATCTTGTTTCATGAATGATGTTGTAATGAGTAAGAGCAATTAATTATGTTGTCAAGTTATTTGTTGCAATGTTTTTGTTGTTCTTTTCTTTAAAGATGAAGATGAATCGTTGTGTTATTATGTGATGACTGATTATGGTAGATGAATTATTTTTCTTGCCATTATCTTATCGCATATGTTATTTTCTTTATGATAATTAGTATCTCAGACAGAAATTGGATACTCACATGGTTAATGTATTAGTACTAGGCCTGTGGTATAAATTGTCGTCTGCATGCTTGAGCAACAGGTTATCCTAAGCTTAGCCTCTTCCCCAGTAGTCAAAACTTATTCATGTTTTTTACCAAGTTAGTTTATACCGGCTTACATCTCATATCAGTCCCACCCAAGAAAAAATACAAAAAGAGATAGTCTAAACCGAAGGAAGAACCTTCACAAGAAAACGTAAAGCCCATCTATAATTTGGTTGGATCGCAAGATCTGGAGAACCATTCCACTATTAAACACTAAATAGTCTAATTGGGCCTCTGTGGCAGGTTTGGTTCCTACTGTTGGATCAAGGGATCTAGGACCCATCAAAGAACTAGTGCTAGAAGAAGGGCTTGAGAATGAATGGTTGAATATATATTTTACATAGTATTTCAAATAGCCTATAGATTCATAACAGACCATATGCATGGCTAGTCATTCCCAAGACAACCCACACAAGCTCAGTACTCCTGAAACGAGTAACTCACCCCAGCCCAAGGAAGAAAAATTGTTCCCTGATATACCCTACACTATTCCTCACGAGGAATTAAATCGGTTTAGAAGAATCACAAGAGCATACGCCTGATAGATCAGTGCCTTACCCTTAGCTCTAATAGTCCCTCGAAGAAAACAAATAAGTAGACCGATAGTTAGTACTCCTGACGAGGTTTTCATGCACACTCTAGAAGATTTAATAGATTTCGTGATCAACGAAATCTAACATCCTCTTAATATGATCCGTGAAACACTAGCCGACGATGTCTCTTAGCCAAACGATTTTTCATAAGAAGAGGAGTTTAACTCGGAGTCTGAGGATATGGAAGAAAACAACGCCCATGAAGAAGAAAGGAGATACCTACCCCAGAACAATTAGCCTTGGTTGGCTGGAGATGCTTTGGCCATCTTGGGACGAATTCATAATCTTCCCTGACACCCAGATAAGCTACTTCCTAAATTTGACCCTGAGACTTCAGGATTTCCTGAAGATCATATCAAGAAGTTCATACTAGTGATCAAACTTATGAAATTCCAACATGAAGACGTAGTATGTAGAATTTTCCACTATACGTTTGAAAATTTATCTTCCACATGGTATTTTAATCTGTCGATGGGATCCATAACTAGATGGAAGAAGTTCCAGAAATATTTTCTAGACAAATTTGTCGAGGAAACTACTACGGGAGCTCTAATGGTCGAGTTATTCACCACCACCATGAGTTCAAAAGAAAGGGTCAAAGATTTCAATCAAAGATTCACAACCACCTTAAACAAGTTCCATCCCGAAGACAAACCTACTCAGAAGCTACAAATAGAAGTATATGCTAATGAGCTCCCAGCCTCTATTTCCATGTTTGTGAAAAAGGATGTCAAACGAACCCTAGCCGATAATTTTGAAGAATAAAAAATGGTAGTATTTTATATGAAAGGGTGTAAGGAAGGCCAGGTCTCTTTAGTTAAGAAAAAAGTTCAACCTCCTCCTAGGAGAGGACTCCTTTTGAATAGACCACCAGGGAAGAAAGCAAAACAAATTCCCAACAAGGGTAGTGGAGACATAGAAGACCTACAATGCATGGTCAAGAAGTTATCGAACGTGATCATAGACATGAAGAAAAACATAGGGGAAGGAAACCAGGGCCAAAGGCCCTATAATCCTTTCTTTAATATAAATCCATCGTTCAAAACAATTGAAACTCCCCCAACTAACTTAAATATTGACCTGGGAAATGTAGCGTCTGATTCTTTTTGTACTTATCAACAAGAAAACCACTCTGAGAGAGACTGCCCTCAATGGGTGCATGCCATGAATTTGATGGCCAATCGGTTTCTAGATGAAGTATCCCCGACTGAATAACCAACCATTTCAGTTATGAATGTTTTCGATCGAGAAGAGATCGATCCACTAGAAGATACATCCATGATGATATGGTACCCCGACCTAATCATGCCTTCCGATGACCTATTTTCTCAAGAACAAATCTAGAAGTCTTGGTTGTGCAAACACAAAGTAAAGGTCCACCTGTCTCAAAATACATCATTTCCACCCAAACTTCGAAGAGTAAGAGAACTCCTGACCATTCGAAACCACCTTTTTCTCCCAGTAAAAAAACTATAAGCATCCATACCCAAGAATCCACCAAACTGGATTACAACATAGTTAAAGATTTGAAGAAGTTAAAGGATAATATATCAGTATGGACATATGCAGGATCCCTCAATAGAAGGACTTTCTGCTACAAGATTTGAACTCAGTATAAAACCCTACGACTAGCAATGGTCAGGAAAGGAATCTATCTCCCGCAGATCTGGTGATTAAATCAACTGTAAACACCTGCTTGGAGTATAGGAAGGAAAAACCTTTTTTTCCAGTGTTCCTATTAATGTTTGAAGTCTTCAACAGGAACCTCCACAATTGTTTGGTCGATTCAGGAGCATCTTCCAACGTTATTCCCTTGACTATTTGCAGAAAATTAAATGTCGTTCCTCTCAAGAGCGATAAACATGTAATACATCTAGAAAGAACCCAGGTTAAGTTCATGGGGGAACTCAAAGATGTAGTGATCAGAATAGCGACACATCCCAATTTCATGCAAGTGATTGACATCATTGTAGTAGATATCCCATAGGCCTATGGGTTGTTGCTAAGTCGATATTGGTCCGAGAAGTTAAACAGATACTTTAGTACAGACTGGGTACACCTTTGGTTGCCACTTAAGGGATACAAAAACATGATTAGAATCGATAGGGAAAGGTATCTGAAACATACTGTCACTAACCTAGAAACTTTGAATGAACCCTCATCGACAGAGTTCCCCGTACTAGGAAATCATTCCTGCAACTCCTACTTCAGGAACCCCTCCCCTCTCTTGTCCGACGTCCCTCTCACCTAGAACTCTGAAATGGTGTTTCAAGGGAAATCATTGATACTGACAGAAGGAAACCTCTTCTGCCAAGAACCTGTGTTAGAAAGCTCGAAGCTAGTAGTAGGGAAAGAGGAAAGTAATAGGGAGCGGGAAGCCAACACACCTTGTCTACAGTGTTGGAACCTATATTTTGATGGATCTAAATTGTAAGAAGGGTTAGGAGCAGGGTGCATCGTCATTGATCCTAAAGGAAAACTTTGTTTCCTATCCTATAAGCTAGAATTTGAATGCACAAACAACACCACAGAGTATGAAGCTCTTGTACAAGGATTGAAGAAATCCATAGACTTAAGTGCCAAAGAGTTGAAGGTTTTCAGAGACTCTGAAGTTATCGTTAGACAAGTAAGGAATACTATACATTGCAATTCCCCACACCTAAAGAATTATCAATAGAAAGTGCATAGGTTAATGGATGATTTTCAATATTTCAATATCACAACCATCCCCAGAGAAAAGACCATTCTTGTTGATTCTCTAGCTACCGTGTCACACAATCCTATGGCGTAATAGATTATTTTTTTCTTTTCGCATTTTTTTTCGAGGAACAAAATCCCCAAAACCCTACGAGGCTTAGCACCTCTTGCTACTCACCACTTCGCGAGTTTCAACATTGAGCTCCCATGCTCTCATCTTGTGAATCTCCGAGACACAAGAAGTCAACAGAGTGTTGACTCCTTTCTTTGTTAATGCCCTCCACAAGTAACTGTAGGCTAGGGCTTAAATACTGGTGCCTCTTGCAACTCGCACCTTCGTGAGTTCATGGGTTGAAATATTGTGCCCTCCTGTTGCGATCTCCCGAGATGTGACAAGTCAACGTCAGGTTGACTCCTTCCTTGACACTTTTTGCTATTCGCAACCTCGTAGGTTGAAGCATCGAGCCTTCACGCTCTTATCCTACGAATCCCCGAGATGTGAGAAATCAACAGAGCATTGACTCCCTTCTCTAGGTGACACATATCCACCTGTCAACCACATGGGCCCCACCTTGGGTTCTTCCATGTGTCCACACCGGTGCCTCGACTCTCAGCACTTCGCGACTTCTACAGTCGAGACGAGGTCCACTCAACCTCCGATCCTCCAAATGCGCGATACACACAGTGAGACTCTAATTCAATGATCCTCCATGTCCTGGATCCTACGGCTGTCACCGCTCCTTGTGATTTTGTGACTTCATGACTTGGAGCGCCCAACTCTCGGGCTCTCACCTTGAAAACTTTTGATTTCGCGAGATCCCTCGATCCCTGCCACCTATCCTCCTTAGATGGATGGTCCTAATCCTCTCACAACTTCGCTACTCATGAAGTCGAAAGACTTCCTTCTCTGGCTTTTGGTGTCCAAATCCCCGATAGAGAGGATCCTGCGACACGTGTCCGCTCTCAGATGAACAACTCATATTTCCTCGGGACTTCGCTACTTGTGAAGTTGAAAGACTTCCTTCTCTGGCTTTCGGTGTCTAAATCCCTGATAGAGAGGATCCCACGACACGTGTCCGCTCTCAGACGAACGAATCATATTTCCTCAGGACTTCACTACTTGTGAAGTCAAAAGACTTCCTTCTCTGGCTTTCGATGTCTAAATCCCTGATAGAGAGGATCCCGTGACACATGTCCACTCTCAGACGAACGACTCAGATTTCCTCAGGACTTCTCTACTCGTGAAGTCGAAAAACTTCCTTCTCTGGATTCTGGTGTCCGAATCCCCGATAGAGAGGATCCCACGACACGTGTCGGCTCTCAGATGAATGGCTCAGATTTCCTTGGGACTTTGCTACTCGTGAAGTCAAAAGACTTCCTTCTTTGGCTTCCAGTGTCTGAATCCCCAATAGAGAGGATCCCGTGACACGTGTTTGCTCTCAGACGAACGGCTCAGATTACATCACGATCTTGTGACTCGAGACTTCGTGACTCCAAGAGCCTGGTCTTCCACCTCCAAACCCACGAATCCCCGATACGCGATATGGTCAGATCTCTGCCACCTGTCCTCCAACATGGACGGTCTCGATGTCTTCAGGATTTTCGGGACGTAGTCGAGTTCACTCTCCCACCTAAGTAAAGGTTAAGATCGACGGCTTATAGAGCTCTGATGGGTCCCTAGGATCTATGGTCCAGGATCCCATCGTTATTTTCAAAGGTTGAAAGGGTGAGGTGTAAACGCCTATGCTCCTTCCCTAGATCCATCGGTCTTGACAGGCTTGGGGTATTCTCGAAAGGATTTCGACTGTTCATTTACTAAGTGATAGGGTATTTTCTTTCTATATTTGAACTCGGTATCCCTTCTGAGCTTGAATCACGAAGTTCAAACTCTCGGAGCTTCAGGCTCCCATGATCCTGTGACCTTAGAAAGCTACTCTTTCTTGCATAAGGGTTCCAGACTCAGATTGCATGAACCCTCAAACGGTTCTCGGGCAATTATCCCCGAACTCATGTCCCAGACTTAATCATTTGTGTAGAAAACAACTATGGCATGTAAGCATACACAGGCATCCGTTCTATAAAATCAAACGTTAGGTAAACACTTCTATTTAGAACTATTTACAAGCACATAAAACTGAACATGCGATTATAGCATGAACTTCAAATAACACTTATCAGAAATAACACTAGAGGTGATGCAACTGTTGAGAGGGGTGCTTGTTTCCACCCAACCATAGGCTCAGCGACTCCCAATGGATTTACCACTAGCCACCCCTGAGCTGAGACCACGATGCTGCGAGACTGCGTCTCGGTTTTCCAGTGACCGAGAATGAGGGTTACTCTCCCCCTTCTTTGCTATCACTCACTCTGCATATCTTCCTCACACATTTCCCTCTTGCAAGGTTGCGTGTGGTGCGATTTCCCTCGCGGTGGTCAGGCCTGAGGCTCCTATGGATGGGAGGTTCACTTCCCCCATCCCTCATTAATTCTTGAGGATCCATCTACCTACCAACCTACGAGTAATTTATTTCGGGCTAGCGAGCCGCTCTTGGTTCTCTGGGCCAGTGAAGTCCAAATATAGTATTGGTTTTCGATGGAAGTTAACGCCACCTTTCCAGGTGCCTTCCACCACCTTTCTTCATCCATCGTGGTCTCTTTTTCAGCATATACCCTCTCAACAATCTTGCAATATATATATATTCATAATATTATTCACATTTATCGACCTTTTTCACAAGGTCCATTCACATCACACATTCACATTTTTGAGTTTGCCACAGTTCTTGGCCAGTATAGTTATTTTTTTACAAACTGGGGGAAGCAGGGTGTTACAATTCCCTCCCCCTTAAAGAAACATCGTCCTCAATGTTCTTATCTATCAACATGATATTTATGTACAGAAGTAAACAAAATCGGATATGCATGTCTCATGGCATCCTCCATTTCCCATGTAGCCTCATATAGGCAAAAATGTCTCCAATGCACCTTGACCTATGCAATGGTTCGGTTCCGGAGTGGGGTTTCCTTTTTTTCCAGTATGCACTGAGGTTCTGGTAGAAATTCTCCCTTCGATTCCACCTGGATCGCAGACCAGTCAATTATATGATTAGCATCATGTACATATTTCTTCAATAATGAAACATGGAAAACATTATGTGCTTTTACCATGGGAGGAAGTGATAGCCTATAGGCTACAGGTCCCACTCTATCTAGAACCTCAAAGGGTCCACAATATCGAGGTTCCAACTTGGCACAAGCTCCAATTTGTCGGGAACTCTTCCTGGGCCTAACTATGAGATATACATGGTCTCCCATTTTGAACTCTCTTGGGGTTCTCTTTTGGTCGGCATAACTTTTCTGTTGGTTCTGGGCAACCTTCAGGTTTTGTTTTATCTGAGTCACCTGCTGTTCCATTTATTTCAACATGTTGAGTCCAAAATAAATCCTATTTATGGGATTACTCCAGCTAACTGGAGTGTTACATGGTCTACCATAGAGGGCTTCGAAGGGACTCATCTTTAAGGATGCTTGGTAGCCATTGTTGTAGGCGAATTCTACCAATGGCAGGTAGTCTTCCCACTTCTTAGGTTGATGCATTACATGCATTCTTAGCATTTCTTCAAGTATTTGGTTCACTCTTTCTGTCTGTTCATCGGTTTGAGGGTGATAGGCGGTGTTGAACAACAACTTGGTCTCTAAACCAACCATTAGTGATTTGCAAAAGTTGGAAGTAAATTTCGTGTCTCTGTCAGACACGATCTCTTTCGGCATACCATGTAGTCTGAATATCTCTTTCATGAATACCCAGGCGATATCGATTTCCTTGCAGGTCGACTTGACAAGGATGAAGTGAGAAGTCTTGCTCAATTTATCCACCACCACCATAATGGTGTCATTCTATTTGGTTGAGGTTGGTAATCCAGTGATGAAATCCATGGAGATGGTTTCCCATTTCCATTCTGGGATTGGTAAAGGTTACAATAATCCTGCTGGGTGTCCATGTTCTGCTTTAACCTGTTGGCACTCTATGAATTTGGCTAAGTACTCGGCTATGTCTTTCTTCAATCCGGGCGAATAAAATTGTTTTCTGGTGGCAGTGATCATCTTCTGGTATCCTGGATTACCAGAATAGGGTCTTTTATGTAGTTCATCCAGTATGAACCTCTTCAAGTCGTCACAGTTTGGAATATAAAATCTTCTTCTATAAGTGAGCAGACCTCCTTCGGTCATCTGGTAGCCTTCATATTTTACTTCAGCGGCTTCTTGCTATAGGTACATGGTCATGGTCTGGACGAAGGGATCTGTTTCTTGTGCATTTTTTATTCTTTCCTTGACATCTGTCTCGTAGGTACTCACCGCTGCCAGGTGAATTGTTTTCATACTTCTGCTAAGGGAATCGACCACCCTATTTTCCTTTCCTTTAATGTGTTTGATTTCGAAATCAAATTCACTAACGAGGGCCATACACCTAGCTTGCCTGGCATTGAGATTTGGTTGATCAAACAGGTATTGCAATCCTCAATCTGTCATAAGTACAAACTTTCTTCCTAGGAGGTAATGCCTCCACATTTTCAAGGCATGCACTATGGCAGCCAACTCTAGATCATGGGTCACATAGTCAACTTCGTGCTCATTCAATTTTCAGGATTCATAGTAGATCACACTTCCTCCATGCATAAGGACTCCTCCGAGCCCTTCCTTACAGGCATATGTGCACACGAGGAAGTCAGCTTCTGGATCGGCGATTTTCAGCACGGGTGCATGGGTTAGTAGATGTTTCAGGGTTTGAAATCTTTCTTCACATTTATGTGTCCATAGGAATTTTGTCCCCTTCTTCTGGAGGGCAGTGATTGGACAACCAATCTTGGAGAATCCTTTTATAAATCTCCTATAGTATCCTTCTACTCCCATAAAAGATATGATGTATGAAACATCCTTTGGGGTAGGCCATTCCATGATAGACCTGATTTTGTCAGGGTCTATCGCTAATCCTTCTTCGGAGAGNCGTGGCCTAAGTAATGTATTTGCTTCTGGAAGAATTCACATTTGCTGAATTTGGCATAGAGCTGATGTTCTCTTAGCACTTGCAGCACAAGTCTAATATGCTCTTCATGCTCTTTTCTGTTCTTGGAGTAAATTAATATATAGTCAATAAAGACAAGCACAAATTTGTCTAGGAACTTGTTGAGTACATTGTTCATCAAGCACATAAAAGTGGCAGGGGCATTGGTCAACCCAAATGGAACTACCACAAACTCATAGTGACCATACCTCATACGGAAGGCATTTTTATGGATGTCTTCACCCTTGATTCGGACTTGATGATATCCCGACCTCAAATCAATCTTTGAGAAAATAGACGCACCCCCCAATTGATCGAATAGGTCATAAATCCTGGGCAAGGGGTACTTGTTATTTATGGTTACCTTATTGAGTTGCCTATAATCTATACACAGGCTAAGGGTACCGTCCTTCTTTTTCACGAACAGGACTGGTGCTCCCCATG
>JASDQU010242664.1:54526-68921 GCA_032191745.1 Picea mariana
ATATGTATATATATAGATATAGATATAGATATATATTCATAATATTATTCACATTTATCGACCTTTTTCACAAGGTCCATTCACATCACACATTCACATTTTTGAGTTTGCCACAGTTCTTGGCCAATATAGTTATTTTTTCACAAACTGGGGGAAACAGGGTGTTACATACCGCCGCCTCAAGGCTATCACCCCTGGAAGATTATGAAGCCTCCCGGTTCACTATGGAACTTCTCTACAAACCATCAATGCCCAACAATATTTCTAATTGGAAAGTCTTTAAAGGGGATGAACATATCGTAGCTTTCTAACTAACTAAGATAATTTTAGAGACTTAGCTATTGACGATGAAGTATTCCAAGAGGAATCAATAGGGACTGGACCTCAGACAGGTCAACCCATTGAAAAATCAAAGTCTCATATAATCCCGAAAGGAATAGCTAATTTGGAAAATATTTTTGACCTGAAAGAACTATTCAAGGGACCTAAAAATGCAAATACCAGTAGCTCATGTCCCCTACATTAAACTATAAATATCAGAACCCCGAAAAATCCCAAAAATATAAACCTCGGTATGACCATATATAAGGAGTAAAGGAAGGCTTACCTCATACTATTAAGACAATATCAAGATGTCTTCGCATGGTCCTATCGAGATCTCAAAAATTAGGATACCTGCATCATTCAACACACTATCCCGTTAAAAACCAAAGTGAAACCCTGCCAACAGAAGATCCAAAAGTATCACCCATCCTTGGAACCTCTCATGTATCAGGAATTGAAGAAACTTTTGGATTCCAAAATCATCTTCCAGGTTAGGCATTTTGCGTGGGTAGCAAATCTGGTTCTGGTGAGGAAAAATTCTGGAGAAATATGCCTATGCGTAGATTTTAGGAACCTCAACAGAGCTTCGGAAAAGGACAATTACCCAATCCCACCAATGGAGCAACTCCTGCAAACCATGTCTAGTTCATAGATTTTCTCTCTACTTGACGGTTTCTCAAGCTACAATCAAGTTTTGGTTTCACAATAAGATCGTTTGAAGACTACTTTCTGAACCAAGTGGGGAACCTTTGCTTATAAACGCATGCCTTTTGGGTTAATTAACACAAGCAACCTTCCAAAAGGCCATGGACATAACATTTCGATGGCTAATCAACAAGTGTGTGGTAGTGTATCTGGATGACGTAACTGTGTATTCAAATAACAAAGAAGAACACATCCATCACTTAACTCATATTTTTGAAAGGTGTAGGAAATACGGTATATCTTTAAATCCTAAGAAAAATGTTTTTGGTGTCGAGGAAGGTAAGTTGTTAGGTCATATTATATCTCAAGTAGGCATTCACATAGACCTAGAAAGGATTAAGGCTGTAGCTCAACTCTTGTTTCCTCATAACAAGAAAGCCATGCAGTCGTTTTTCGGGCAAATCAATTTTGTGAGGAAATTCACTCCCGATTTCGTAGAAACTATGAAACCCTTGAAAAAGATGATTCAGAAAGATTTTGAATTTAAGTGGGATGATGAACAAAAAGAGGCTTTTAGCAACATCGAAATCGTTATATCACAAGCCGCCATGTTACGATGTCTTGATTTTGATAGATATTTCCTCCTCTATAATTGCGCCTCCAACCAATCGTTAGTTGTTGTATTGAATCAGAAGGATGATAATAACAATGAGGCCTTGGTGTCGTTCATGAGTACTAACCTCCAAGGAGACAAACTAAATTAGATTCCATAGATAAACATGCTTATGCAGTTTATAAAGTAGTAAAACACTTCAGGTCTTACATCCTCAAGAACCTCACCAAAGTAATCGTTCCTCACCCTGCGGTCCGATCCCTATTCACTCAACGGGAGATGGAGGAAAGAAGAGGGAATTCGATGGAATTAGTTCAGGAATTTGATCTAGATATAAAACCTGCCAAACTAGTTAAAGGGAAAGGATTGTGCAAACTTGCAACTGAAGCCCAAGACCAAGTAAATGGATATTTTGGATGGGAGAATGAAATGGAATTATGGTGTGGTGAAGTTTCATACATTTCCCCAGGACAAGAGTCTTGGTACAGGAAGCTAACTTATCTCCTACACCATGGGACTTACCCAGAAAATCTCAACCCTAGGGAAAGAAGAGCTCTCTGGTTAAAATCTGCACAATATCGCCTCATAAATTCGGTACTCTTCTGAGATTAAGATGTCTCGAATGTGAAGATGCAGACAAAGTTCTGAAGGAACTCCATGATGTCCCTGCTAGTGGACATTTCGCAGGAGACACTACTGCTCATAAAATATTGTGAGCTGGTTATTACTGGCCCACTTTGTTCAAAGATTCTCACACATACGCTAGAAACTGTAAAGTTTGTCAAATGAGCGCTGGGAGAGAAAAGAAAGCAGTAGTCCCACTTCAACCTGTTACTATTTCTAGGCCTTTCCAGCAATGGGGGTTAGATATCATAGGATAAATGACGCCAAGGTCTTCAAAACAACACAAGTACATTCTTACTTCCACCGATTACTTCATGAAATGTGCAGAGGCCATCTGTGTGACTCATGTAAATGAGAAGTTGGTGATCGAATTTATAGAGCAACAACTAATCACAAGGTTTGGTTTCCCCACTATCCTATTTTTTTATAATGCATCTTATATTTCTTCCACCCGATTGACAGAGTTTTCTCTAGACAAAGGAATCATAATTAGGTACTCTACAAATTATTATCCACAGGGAAATGGGGTGGTAGAATCAACTAATAAGAACCTAGTGAGAATATTAAAGAAGACGGTTGCAGAAAACCAAAGGAATTGGCATAATCTACTCCATAACACTCAATGGGCCGATAGGGTCACACCTAAATAAGCTATAGGTAATTCTCCTTACTTTCTGGTATACGAACAGGAAGTTATTCTCTCGAACAGGCTTTACCTCCCATCTCTTCAACTAGCCCAAGATTCCATAGGGGAGCCTTCATCGGACATACAACAAAGATTTGACACTCTTCTCATGCTAGAGGAAGAAAGGAAAAAGGCTAAATCACAATTCATATCCCACCAACAGATAGTGAAAAGATGGTTTGATAAGCATAAGGTTAAAGAGAAAAAATTTGAAATAGGAGACTTAGTCCTAAAATGGGATAGGGAAAACGAGCCAAAAGGGAAATATTATAAGTTTCAAAATCTGTGGCTTGGACCTTTCTAGGTGGTTGAGAAGATTGGGGCAGGAACTTATCGATTGCAGAATCTGAGGGGGTAACCTGATGCCCTCCTAGTCAATGGCCAAGCCCTAAAATAATAATTCCAATAAAAAATAAAAAATAAATGTGTTTTATGTTTTGTATGAGTATTTTCATTATTGTGAGATGGTTTTGTTGTTTTCTTTCGTTTTCTGGACTTTTGTTCTTTTGAAGATTGTGTCCTGCGAGATAATGGTTGAATTTGAATCAAGTGACATAGTGAACCCTATTCCTAACTCATCGCTCACTTACAACATGAGAAGCATTAAGAGACTTGCGGTTTCATTGAGGAGCCCTCTATCTAACTTGCACAAATGAACAACTCTGGAGGAATGTCAGAAGTTTCTTCTTAGTGGTTTGGAAAGACCTTGATGGAAAGAAGGAAAACTAGAAAGGACTACATGAATCCCAAAGAGAAATCTAGCAAAGGATCCAGCTTAAACCATCTCACTTTGCAAAATAAACAGAAACCATCCTCTCCCACTCGCTCAGGGAATTATGCCAAGATAAAATTGACATTATCAAAAGAGTGAATAGTAGGAGAGGGTATGTAGATATCTCCGTCAGGGCTATGGATGCTCACTGGCAGTAGATCAAGGTCTATGATGCCGGACAGACTCCTCTTGGGCTATGGATGCTCACTGGGAAAAGAGCAACACCGAAGCGAGTGGGTAAAGGTAACTAAAGGCTCCATGCCAGAAAATTCCTTGCTATACTTTTGTAAAAGGGGCATGTGTCAGGGTTACAGGAAATGAAGGAGGAATAAAGGTTAAAACCCCATAGGCAGACCCGAAAAGCATCAAATGGATAATTTCAAATGCAAGGGTAAAAGAGGTTATGATTTAAAACCGGTAAGTTCTCCACTAGTTGTTTTTACATCAACTGAGTTCTGAAGGAGGAACAGAGATTCTGCTTTTGCCCAGTAACTCACCATCTGTTGAGCACTCAACACACCCTAAAAATCCTATCTCAAATTCTTACTTTTTGGGTACCACTTGATATTTGCACTGTCTAAATTCAACCTTAGTATGAAAATGTTTCATGTGCTTATCATTTTTGTTTTCCATTCTAGTTTTTTAAGTTTTCTTGGACATGAAGAAATCTATGACTTAAAGAAATGAAGAATTGATAACCAAAACTTTTCCCGATGCACTCGCAGACTCGGCATCGGAAGGAATTAAAGGAGGAATAAAATCACTCAAGAGCACCATAGCTGCTGACTGTCGATCCTCATCAGCGTCGGCGAACGAACATTTTATTTTGTGAACGAAATTCACGAAGGATATCGTCGATGACCGATCCCTTCGGCATCGGAGAAAGGTTAAAATAATATGCGTTGACCGAAAATGAAATAATATCGTCGATCTTCGAATTTCAGGATGTTTTCGATATCGAGGTTTTCAAGGATGATAACCCACAAGAGAACTGCGTGATGCAACTATCTCTGAAAGCCGACCCCCAATAGATTTTGGCATCGATGAGTTTTAGAAAGATAGCTGGAGAAAAAATGATAAGTCTATCTCTGATCACTGACCCTCGATACCTTTCAACCTCGAAAACCCCAGGTTTATATTAATACATGATCAAACCACCTCCTCCCACCTATCATGTGTCATTGCCAAAGCAGTTAAACATATCATCGAATTTTCCCTTGAGTGGTTAGCAGTTCCCAAGCCCCAAATTAGTTCTTCCATGTCATCACCATACAAATAAATCAATAGGCATCAGAGGCTTTTCTCAGGGAGATGTCAACGGGAAAATACACAAAGACACCATTGATTCTCAATCTGTCCACCAAGAAGGAAACGCGATGGGACATTTTATCTCTAAGATATGATGGATCCAAGGCATTTAAAGTACTAATTAATTCCAAAATATCCCGCATTAGTTGCTAATTCGTGCATGAATCAAAAGGACCCTTTGAACCTATCAATACCACGCATCATCCTTCGTGCCCTTGCCGTCGACTCACGTGGAATTTATTTGCATAGATTTGATGGTAGGTTGTTTTGAATTTCATTCATTACTTGAATTAACTGGTTGATATGACTGGCAGGATCTTTCCTGTTATATTCTCTTGAGTAATTGTAAAAAATATTATTATGCATGCAAAGAGATTCAGAACATCCACAGGAGAGAAATGAGCAATCCAGATAAAGATTTCAAGGTCCAGTGAGTATTAAACAACAGGTTTAACAAGTGTTACAGGTATGTAACATTCCATGGATATTTTATGATTCATTTCATATGATTTATCGAGTATTACTCTGTATATCATTTTCGGTTGCAGGAAGAATGCCTCCAAAGAAACCTACCACCATGAAATATCCAAGAGTGCCAAAGCTACAGGAGCCAGGTGCAGGAGAAGGTCCTTCCTCAACGGTCATGAAGCAATTAGAATTCACTCCAAAACTAGTGCCTGTCATCAAGACATCCACTAAGAATATTTTCAGTCAGCCTCTAGCCTTTGGAGACACAGATGAAAACATCGAGACCAAGACAGTGTTCCCGCGTTGGGAAGAAATTTTCAAGAAAATCAAGCGGGAGGAATTCCCCGAATATACCCCACACAACGATCCTGATACAAGAAAAATCCATGATGAAGTCCTCCCGAATGTCTAGAAGGTGTATCTAGACATGGTGGCGAGTAGGAGTTTGGTATTCCCCTACATAGAACTGTTGAAATGGGTTATTGATCACACCGACACGCAAAGGATTTTGATTAGTGATGACAATGGCAGATGCATCGGAGTTTTCCTTTCAGTAGAAATGCAGAATTATTACAAGCTTAAAAATCCAAAAGAATGACTAAATACTGATTTTGTTGTAAGCTTCCATGAGAAACACGACACCAACAAGGTGATGGCGTCTTGGTGGAGAGAGGATAAAAAGTTCACAAATCGAACCTCCGACTGGTACTCGACATCCAACCTAATGGAGCCATACATATATCTAATGGCCCTCCTTTGTCGATTGCATGGGGAGAAAGATTGTTGCAGGTTTTCAGAGGCTTGGATGCCTCTAGCTTATACTGTGGCCATTTCCAAAATAAGTTTCAATTGGGGTGCCATCATCTCCAAACAGCTAAGCACTTGCATACGACAGGATCAGATGCCAAAAAAGGGAGAGACCTCATCCTTTTACATGGCATCTTATCTATTGGACATCATCTACACCAAAAATGCCTTTGCTAGAATGAACTTAAGATGGCACACCTCAGGGCTCCTGATCCATGTTTATTTTGGCATCTTGTGGGAGAACAGGTACAAGAATTCCTAATCTCTCATCTAAGACTAGTTTATCACACACATTTATTTGTTGTTGTTCAAGAAACAATGCCCAAGGTTTTTGGATGCAGCCAAAAATATTATATAGAAAGTTGGCCACTAGTATCTAGATGAGCGCGATACCTACATCAGGGTTTTCAGGGCCACTAGAGCACCTCATCTACTACCTGTATATGTCCCTGATCGACTAATAGTAGGGGGAATCTATTATCAGACCATCCTGCAAGGTTACAATGATACTTTGGTAAAGGATAAGAAGTGAGCCTTCATACCCTATGGGTTTCATGTTGGTTTCTACATGGTTAAGGACACTGCTCAAGACAAACAGGAAGGGTTGAACCAACTGGATTTCTAATTCCAGACTGGTCTCTTTCGCAAGCACGACCCAAAAGGTTTAGTCCTGAATCACACATCACAGGTATCATCCTGCTAGCCATACACCCATGATTGTTTTGAAGATGAAATCTTCACCGAAAATTCTCAAAAAGGGGAAGAGGTGATGGAGACGATGGCTGACCCCAAGGCAACCAGGTTCAAGGCTATGAGTTGGGATGAGAAATAAATAGTCCTGGAACACATGGTTCAGGAGACCATCAAGACAAGAGAAGAAATTATATTAGTCAGAGCAGTGGGATATCCCTAGGGAGCCATTAAAATGGCAAAGATTTCCCAGGTAACCTCGGTACAAGATAGGAATTTCTCTAAGGTTCAAGTTGTGCAGGGGATAGGGGGACTCATGTATCAAAAAGACCAATAGATAATAAAGTGGATGTGAGATAACATGGACCTCAACAGATTTCCAAGGCTTCCGAATGATAGCCTAGAAGAAATCCCAGTGGGGGCAAGCATCCCTAATCCCATAAACCTTGGTAACATCAATGGCTCAGGTTACCCTGATCCTACAAGGCCACTAGTCTGATCGCTGGTGGGTTTGATGACTTAGCCAGAAATGAGTCGGGTATCAGTGGAAACATGTGCATATAATCCTTTGAGCGAGTTTATAAATATATATAGTGATGATGAAAGTCCATAGGCATCTCTCGGGACCCCTGTATAGGTCCAAGAAGAAAACGGACCTGAGGATACTGCTTCTCCTGATCCCAGGGTTCGAACCCAAGAGGTCCCACTAAAGTCAATAGTAACCAAAAATGTTCCCAACACAAAGAGGCCCGATGCGCCAGAGACACGAGCAGACAATCTGAAAGACAATTCAGAACCGAATGAGCCAAAGCAAGGATCCCTATAAAAGGAAATTGGTGTTCCAACTACCGATGGACAAGTAAGTATCGAGTATTTTCCTGATGCCTCTATTTCTCTCGATACTCAGATCCCCGATAAGCGACAGAAAGAGGCTGAGCCCTCGGAGTACAATGAGAAAGTTCAAGAACATAACCTTGAACAAGTATACACCGCTGAAAAATATGGGAAACACACTCACATGGGGTGATCATCAGATTCCCAAACTTGTGGGTGAGGTAGTCGATATCTATGTGATCTCCTATGATCGAAAGAAGAAGGTCATTGTCCAAAGAACCAGAAAGAAAAGAAGGATCACATGGGATCGCCCCATCCTCATCACTACAAAGGAGAATTTTATAAACACAGAAAATTCCAGAACATCTGAGCTCATTGGCGTGGGGATGGCGATTTTAGATGCCACCCTGGATAGAGCCAAATGGAATGAAAAAGAGTTGGTTGCTGCCCTGAAGGAACTTGAACATTTGTTCCACCTGGCTAAATACTATCAGGGCACCACTTAGACCGTGGTTTACCTGAGAAATGAGTTCGAAGAGGCTTACAACAGGTTCACACACAAGCGTCACCTGTTCACTGCGAAGATATTCAAGCTCCAGGAAGAGAATCTCATGGAACTCGCAACATGCAAGGATATGGAGAGGTGGTATGAAAGGGTGCAGCAAGCCGTAGAGAGAATCAAATACATTGATGTAATCCAACAGGGCTGAGATAAAGAAGAACACGACATTCAGATGTTGGGTAAAAGAAGTCTTGATCGCATGAAGCGATCAACGGAGTATTGGGATAAGATGTCTCAGGAACCAGATCGATAAATTAAAGAGCAGTGGGCCAAATGTAAGAAACATTGGGATAAAATCAACAAAGCAATGAAGGATATCGGACTCCCTGAGTTTGGCAACCCCAACAACTTCGTCGACTTGTGCAACATAGTCGAATCCTATAAAAAGTAGGATTCATTATGGGCCGCAGAGCTAGCAAAGGTGACCGATGCAGCACTAGGGAAAGTGCAACGATTTATGGAACATCCGATGAAGTCTTAGACTATGCTACAGTATTTAAAGACTAGTCTGGTGAAGTACCGAGAGCATGCAATGGAGGTTAGAGGAATTTACACAGCTCTAATGGAACAACACAGATTTCCATGGGCCCAAACTTGTGAGGAATTGTTTATCAGTTGGTCAGAGTATGATAAAAGTCACCCCTTTCAAGCAATATCTTTATTTGACTATAAAAGAATCTGTTAGAAGAGGATGCCACGTGGCGAATTTTGTTTTGTTAAACTGCACTTAGCCATTATTTTCAGTTGAATTCATGTTATAAATAAGAACGTCGACCAACTAGTTAGAGGTCGATGGTTGTTGCAAGAAACTATTATGTTTTGGTTTTGTTATGAATTATTTCCGAGCTATCATTAATAGAGAAGTCCTTTTGGACCAAAGACAAAGTTATTTTCATCAACTGCATGTGTGATGGGACGTGGAGAAGAACTATTTCATATCTAGTTTCATGAATGATGTTGTAATGAGTAAGAGCAATTAATTATGTTGTCAAGTTATCTAGTTCAATGTTTTTGTTGTTATTTTCTTTAAAGATGAAGATGAATCGTTGTGTTATTATGTGATGAATGATTATGGTAGATGAATTATTTTTCTTTCTATTATCTTATCACATATGTGTTTTTCTTTCTGATAATTAGTATCTTAGACAGTAATTGGATGCTCACATGGTTAATGTATTAGTACTAGGCATGTGGTATAAAATTTTCGTATGCATGCTCGAGAAGCGAGTTATCACAAGCTCAGTCTTTTCCCCAATAGTCAAAACTTATTCCTGTTTGTTACCAATTTGGTTTATACCGTCTTACATCTCATATCGGTCCCACCCAAGAGAAAATACAAAAAGAGATAGTCTATGTTAGGACCCTATAACTTATAGGGAAAATCAGTATTCTGACTGATATCTATTTCGGACATATTTTGGGCATAACGCAGATGACTTGTGGCGCATAGCGAAAATGTGAAGATGGAAGAAAACTCTCAACACTTCTCAACTTTTATCGCATGTTAATTTGTGGATTTTTGTCAAAAAGTTGGTTTTTAAGGTATCTGTGGTCTCTCAGGTTCCTTTGGGGAAAAAGTTAAAAATCATGGTGTGGAGGTAGCTCTTATGTTGACAGCAAGTTTAATTTTATTTTAGTTTTAAAATTTTGGCAAAAATTTTGACTTTTTAGCTCTCGGGCTTTAATAACAAGGTCTTATTTGGTTCATTTAAATTTATGCCAAAAATTTTGGGCCCGAAAGGCCAATCTTCAAATCCTTGAGCCATGCATCTGCATCAACAACAACACAAGATCAAATAGCAACAACATACATGCTAGCACCCAAGCACCAACGCCAAACACAAGTAGTAGCCTTGGGCTCACATCGTCAAATATACAATGCAAATGTTCGCATATGTAAACATTTATAAATACTATCTCCTCGTGAATGTGGGATATTTCCACAGGTTAAAAAATAAAACAAATTGCAACAACTGTCAAGTGCATTTACCAGTGTCGAGGCATTGTTTTTTTTTTTAATATTTACAGGTGATAGATGTTCGTTTAGCTGAGTTTTTAGTTTGAATGAACACCGTGGTATGTTGCCAAGGATGCATTTGTGCTGAGGTTAAGGCAAATGTAAGGCAAGCTGGAGAAACGTCATCGCTAAGGCATAATCTGGTACATGAAGGGCGCCAACATAGATACTCAGAAAACACCAATCGCTAAACTCCATCTCGACCATTGATTGCATAATTGTACCCTGCTAGCTGTTGATCTTCTTACAAGGAAGTTTACTTTTCTTGAGGGTGGAAATTGATAAGTTTTCAAAGTGTGGACTTCGTTCTCTTGCTAGATCGATTTTCTTGGCCGCATGAGGAACCTGAATGAGGATCCTGCAAATTCAAGTGTGCAGAGGTGTTTAGATGTGCATACAGGTGTTAAGTTGTAGATTTAAATGTAAACCTGTAGTGGATGTAATCGTTAAAGCCTAAAGGATGCATCATCGTTTTCAAAAAATTTCACTGTTATTTTATTTAAGCAAATGCAGGGTATCATTCAAAGGGAATCGATTTCTTTGGTGAAGATATTGGTCGTCGGCCGAAGTTGTGTCTTCCTTGATGATGTGATGATGTTTTCCCTGAAGGTATAGATGAAACTTGTAAAGGATTGGCTTCCAGTTCTTATTGTCCATAGAGACGGTGTTTCCCCCTACACGATATCAATCTCAAGGGAAGAATCTAATGTCATTCTTTCAAACGATAATACTGTTATGGTATCAAAAAACATGTTATTACCTACAAATCTTGACATCCTTGAAGGGGCAGATGATTTAATACAACTAAGTTACTTGAATGAGCCATCATTACTACATAATCTTCAGCATAGATATGTTCAAGATATGATTTATACCAAAGCAGGACCAGTTTTGGTTGCGATCAATCCATTCAAAGTTTTTCCCCTTTATGGTAACAAGTTTATTCAAGGATATAGATTGAAACTCAGAGATAAACCACAGGTATACCAAATGGAAGATGCTTCATTTGGAGCAGTGGTGAGAGATGTATTTAATCAGTCTATTATATTAAGTGGTGAGAGTGGTGCAGAGAAACTGAAGACTGCAAAAATAGCAATGCAGTATTTGGCAGCTCTTGGAGGTGGTAGTGGAATAGAGAATGAAATTCTACAGACAAATACAATACTAGAAGCATTAGGAAATGCTAAAACACTAAGAAATGACAATTCTAGCCAATTTGGCAAACTAATTGATATCCATTTTGAAGATTATGGGAAAATTGGTGGTGCTAAGATTCAAACCTACTTGCTTCAGAAGTCGATAGTTGTTCAACAGTCTCAAGGTGAATGATCATATCATCAAATGCACTAAATTTTCTTTATCGAGATTTGGAAGATGTTTTTCTACAAATAATCTCCCCACTGCCAATGCATGATGCTCGAGGCTCGTTACAGCAATGCATAAGTTTTGTCACTCGAAATATGGATGACTATACTCTTTTGGTAACTATTTTCGATACCTGGTTCCGAAGGGAAAATCATGCTCCACAGATTTTTAATGAAGAGTAATCTGGGTTCTGAAAGCAACGTAGTAGTTGGGAAAGAGGTAATCTAAAGATATTTATCCCAGATTTCATGGAGCGGATGGCATCTTGATCATCATCAGGTGGCAATTTAAATTCATTTATGACAAATGGAAAATATTTCCTACATTTCATACAGTGGTTAGAACACAGAATCTCCAGTTGGTAGCAAATTCTAACAACCTCTAGCGTTCAAGGTTCTCAAGTGGCATTTCCAGATTTCAAATCATTCTTTGTTAAGTTAGTTCCTAGGAATTAGGCAATTTAGTGGTTACGTGTTTCATTCCATATAACCGATTTCTATTATTAGAAACAGGAAATTAGAGCTCGAGTCTTTTGAAGGCTGAGGCATTTTTCTTCTATATATGCACATGTAAAAGATGAAGGGAGGGTTCAACATGGAAGGAAGTGGTTTTTCTTTGTTGGACTATGGGCCTTGCCATTCTAGAAAGGTTTATCTATAATCTCAAAATGATCGATCAGTAATAGGCAAGTTGTTGACAGGATTCTTGTGTCAAAGTGTTGGTGGTGTTTCCTTTTCTCTATTAAGTGTTTTTCCAGTTATCATTTCATTTGTTTTCAAATTCTTATTTTCAAAGGAGAAATTATAGAGCAGAATTTATTGGAGAAATACTCTGCATCTATTCTTTGATAATATTTATGTTTCTCTTCTAAAAACTCAGTTTAGGAATTCTTAAATGCTCCTTTGCTTGGCTTTTTTCTCCTCTATTTCTTCCTCATTCAACACCATTAAAACTCATTTCAATCCAACATTTCCACTACCTTTCCCTGTGTAGGAGATTTGTCTAGATCTGAGAGTGAGTAATATATTTAAGCGCAGACCTCGTTTGCCCAATGGTCCTCCTTGTTGTCCCAACCCAACCATTTAAAAACCAAAAACCATGATCCCTCATAACTAGCCTAATATCCTATTCCAAACCAAGTTAAAACACACATAGACAGCCCTCTCTGAGTCTTGGAGGGCTAGATCCAAGATTCCAAGCGGTTGAAACAGTTACCTCCATCAATTTCTTCTTCAGCCGAGAAATTATAGAGTGATAACAGTCTAAAATGAAGGAAGAGCCTTCACAAGAAAACGTAAAGCCCATCGATAATTTGGCCGGATTACAAGATCTGGAGAACCATTCCACTATTAAACGCTGCAAAGTCTAATTGGACCTATATGGTGGTTTTGGTTCCTACTGTTGAATCAAGGGATCTATGACCCATCAACAGAACTGGCACTAGAAGGAGGGCTTGAGAATGAATGATTGAATATATATTTCACACAGTATTTCAAAAAACCTATAGATTCATAACAACCCACATGCATGGTGTTGTTCCTGAGTTTATACTTTAAGGCTGTAAAGTATATCGTCAAGGCATCCGTAAAGGTAAAGATAATTAAAGGGTAAGAATAAAAAAGAAGGGTAAATCAGAGTCGGTTTCTCAACTGCCTCTGTCTAGCTTCCCATTATTCTTGGATGATGATATCTCTCTCAATAGCATCCCATGAAAGTTTTGATTCAGCCCGGTTGGTTGTTGTTTGCAGAATAGTATTAAAAAGGTTTAAAGCAATGCTAGTTTGATCTTGGAGGCCAGGTTCTATGTTGGGCTGTCTATTATTTGGGACAATCATGGAAAGTAAAGTTTTATTTAATTTTGAAAGAATTTGATAAATTGTTGCTTCAGTTTTTAAGGGATGAAAATAGGAAAAATAGTTTTGAAATTCAAAATAATAACATAATAACAGTTGAGGCCGTTTCCTGGACTTGAAACAATTTTGAGAATAGTAAAATAACAAAGAAATACTGCTGAAAAAATATGAGGCTTTAATCACGAAAGAATCCCATATTGTAACATGAAGTAAAGAGGAAAACGAGATTTCTAATGAAGTGTTAAATATTATCGTTCAAATGATCTACAGGTCTTAAAATTACTGATAACAATTTCAAAGGAAAAGATGTAAATAATTTGATAACCAAATCAATTCAAACTACAAAAGATTTATGAAATAAACTTATAGTTGATCATTCATTAGAAAGACATTGAAAGAGAATCATAGAAATATATTGTAAATAGGGTTAAAGAACACATAGCTTCAAGTTGACAGAATTCAGAATCTCGTTTGCATTATTTATTTCACAATGGATTGAAAACTTTTAATACAATCGGCTCTCCTCAAAACCAAAAAGCCCCATCTTAGTCTTGTGAAATTCTATTTATACATGATCACCAAACCTTTTTCCCGTTGGTGATTAACCAACTTCCTAAGACTAACGGTTCCTTGAATGCGCAATGTTGAACCATTTACATTTCTATTTTAACTACTTTGTTATTTCAATAATGAAAATATACAAAACAGTATTTCATGTCTGTGTTGACGAACTTCCTTCTTATGTCTTAAGACAGCGAATACATTTTCCCAAAAACTTCACCAAAACTCTGGGAGCTTCTGGTATATCTTTTGCCTCAAATATGAAGA
>JASDQU010242664.1:74208-114907 GCA_032191745.1 Picea mariana
TTTAGCTTTGTTTGGGTTGCAATCTGAGATCCTATAAAGGAACATAACGAAGAGTATCAGGGCTTTTAAAAGATTTGAATACATTGAAAATTTTATCTCCCCACTTCTAGAAAAACATTAACCTTTTTTTTTTTTTTTTGAAAGTAGACTTACTAAAGAAAATTATGAAACAAAAAGAAAAATCAAATGGTATATACAGTGGGAATTTTGAAAATCAATTATTCCATATAGTGTTTTAAATAATGCCCATTGACAGGGGCGTTGAGGATTTTACCGTCCAAATTCTCTAACAGAAATGAATTTTTTCCTTCAGGAGTTGTTACCTTCAACGGTCCGTACCAGATGTGATCGAATTTACCATGTTTTGCCAAGTCTTCCTTCCTTGCATACCATTTTAAAACCAAATCTCTTGGGAGAAAATGTTTGTCTTTGGCTTTACGGTGGAATAGCATTTTCATGTCGTCCTGGTATTTCTGCAACCTTTCATCCACTTCGGCCCTATGTTGTTGGACTTCAATCAACTGATTCATCCTTCTTGTGACAGGATTTGGTTCTTCCTTCTCATCTTGCCAAAGTTTCATTACAGGAAGCGCTATATTTATAGGTAACACTACATCTGTCCCGTATACCATTTGGAAAGGAGAAGTGCTGATAGAATTTTTCTTGCCTATCCGATTTGCCCACGGAGCGTATTTTAAATGCACATGCCAGGATTTCTTGTTTTCGCTCAGCACTTTCTTAATTATATTGATTAAGCTCTTGTTTGAAGAATTAACCAACCCATTTCCTTGGGGGTAATACACAGTGGAATGACCAAGCACAATATTATATTTTTGGCAGAAACTGACCATAGGCATAGATTTAAAGGCCTGAGCATTATCTGTGACTATATTTCGGGGGAAGTCAAATCTAGATAAAATATTATCTTCTAAAAAATCTATTACCACCGAATCTATACTCTTTTTGGTTGGGATAGCCTCCACCCATTTGGTGAAGTAATCTGTTGCAGTCAGGATCCATCTATGATGAGCACTAGAATGAGGATTAATTTCTCCTATGAAATCTAATCCCCATTGCTAAAAAGGAGCTTCCGTTTTGACTGGAACCAATGGCATCGCTGGGAGCTTATGCTTACCTGCGAACAATTGGCAAGGTTTGCAAGCTCATACCTTGGCGTTGATGTCCAAGAAAATTTTGGGCCAATAATACCATGCCCTCAGGATCTTATAAGTCATTGCCCTCCAGGCATGGTGTCCTCCGCATACTCCTTCGTGAAATTGGCTTATGACCTTTTCTGTTTCTGATTCGACAAAACAAACTAATAGGAAGCCAAGTGGGTCCTTCCAATACAATTGTCTTTTAGATATATAGTATTTTACTGCATGCAACTTCAACGTTCTGGATTTGGATGGGATTAAGTCACTTGGGCACTTCAAAGTCAACAGGTAGGACACTATGTCTTTGTACCAATCTGACGAAACAAACTTCTCTTCGATTCTAACTTTAGTTATTTTTTCATCAAGCTCGTTCATGTTCACACATTCTTCATCCCCCTGTAAACCATTTATTCCGAGAGCTCTGAAATTTGATTCAGCTAAGAGTTTAGCTAAACCTTGCCCCTTCACTAGTCTCGTTGGTTTTATCTCCAAGTCGAATTCTTGGATTTTGGCAAGCCACCATCCTCTTTTGCCATCGTTGTCAGACTGAACCAAAATATATTTTACAGAGCTAGTGGGTACATACGCAATCACCTTAGAATGCAACACATAGGTTCTGAAATCCTTTAACGCCTTCACCATAGCATATGCTTGTTTTTCCATTATATTATATCTAAGTTCGGCATCCCTAAGACTTTTTCTAAAAAAGGCTATCAGTTGCTCAAAACCTTCTTCATTCTTCTAGAGGAGTACAGCGGAAAGTGTGTGTTCGGAGGTGAACGAGAAAATAAGAAAATCATTTAGATAATCAGGGCATGCTAGTACAGGTGCCTCGCTTATAACTTTCTTGATGCATGCAAACAATGCTTTAGCTTCTGCTGTCCATTTAACCTCATTGTTTTTCTTTAGCATATATGTAATAAATTTCACGATTTCAGCAAAGTTGGGAATAAATCTCCTCAAAAAATTCATTTTGCCTAAAAATGATTGAATTTCTTTTACATTCCTAGGGATGTTTATTGTGTCTATAGATTCAACTCTTTTAGGGTCAATTCTAATTCCATCTCGAGACACAATATGGCCCAAGAGTTTACCTTCTTGCATAGAAAAGTGAGACTTTTTTGGGTTTAATGACAAACCAAACCTGCAACATTTCTCAAACGTCTGCTTGAGATGTATCAGATGATCTTCATCAGATTTAGAAAAAACGGTTAGATCATCAAGATAGATAACCACAAATTTGTCTCTTTCGCCAATGAAAGCGATATCCATAGCGCATTGTAAAGTAGCACCTGCATTCATTAAACCAAAAGGCATCTTGTCATACATGAATGTACCCCAAGGGGTGGTAAAGGTTGTCTTTTGTTTATCGTGTTCACAGACAGAGATCTGATTGTACCCCGAAAAACTGTTGATCAATGACATCCTATTTGCCCCAACAATTTTTCTAAAACATGATCCATTTTGGGTAAGGGGTAATTATCTTTGAGGGATGAATTATTTAGATTTATGAAATCGACACACAGTCTAATTTCCCCATTTTTCTTTCTAACCGGGACCATCTTTGCTACTCAATCTGACTATCTCAGTGGTATGATTATCTTTGCATCTAAGAGCTTTTTGACTTCCTTTTCGATCACGGGCAATAAAATAGGATTAATTTGTCTGAGTTTTTGTCTAAAGGGTTTGACACCAGGCTTCAAGGGTATCTTATGTTCGATCACAGAGGCGTCATAGGTTCTCATCTCTTCATATGACCAAGCGAAAATGTCTTTGTACTTTCTAAGAAAATATATGTATTTATTTTTGGTTTTAGGGGATAGATACTTGGATAGCTTCACCAACCGAGGGTTTTCTTTAGTACCTATGTCACAGTCTTCAACCTCTTCAGGTTGCGGCTATAGAGTGGATTTCGAAAGGATATCATCTTGATTGAATAATCTTTCCAAGGGAATCAGACCCTTGGGGATCTGGTTATTTTTAAGAATGAGCATTCGATGATTCACGATTTTATCATGGAACTCTTGAGGATCCTCCCCTTCCTGCATGATCCAAATAGGATCGTTTTGGTTTTCTTGGTCAACATGCGTTTTGGAAAACTCGTCTATAGATTCCAAAAATTTGTGAAGTTGTTCATTGTCCTCAAAGACTTGCCAATGCTATATGTTATTCGGTATAGAAGGTCGGTGCCTCATTTGTATGTGGTACTTTAGTTTAAACGTGGTGGGAGGTGTGAAAGTTGAGGCTACCTTGGCTAACGCTTCAGCCTGTTGGTTTTCAGTTCTAGGAATGAAATGAACTTTGACCAAGGAGAAGAAGTTTTCGATCAGATCCCAGACGCAATTCTTGTAGGATATCAACCTAGGATGTTTGGCCTAGTACTGTTAGTTAACTTGTTTTATGATTAGCTCAGTGTCACCAAAGACTTCAAGGTTCTTTATTTTCATTCTCCTAGCAGCTTCTAACCCTAACACTAAGGCTTCATACTCACATACATTATTAGTGTGGTTCTCATTCCACTGTAATCTATAGGAAAAGGGAATTACGAATTGATTATCGGGGGCCACCAGGAGTGCCCCAGATCCAGCTCCAAAATAAGATGAAGCACCATCAAAAAACATCTTGCATACACCTGAGCTATATACATTTTCNAATTTTCATCTATACCTATTTCAAACTCCTCATCAATAGATAATATACAATTTCTTAAATCTTGGTCGACAATATATACAAGGTGGTTATTTGGGTTATGTGGATCACCTACCATGAACGCCAACCTAGTTTCTCTGTAAAGACGCATGTATTGTCCTCCAAATACTGGAATTGTAGCATAGGTCATGTCAAGTTGGAGAGATCCCCCAAGTTTTCACCCCATGACCTAGATAATAGCATACCATATTTAGGAGGGATATCGGCGACTACTACATCCATGAGAATGCTTTTAGCGGGTATTTGTGCCAAATTGATCACCAGGTCTTTAATCATACCTATGCATTTGACCTTTCTTGAGTCAAATGAATATAAGTCTCCATATGGCCTGGTGATTTCGAGACCTAACTTTTCCATAATGGATTTTGGCATCACATTGTGGGATGCTCCAGAATCTACCATACGGTTATGAAGTAGGTGGTTGAACAAGGTCAACGTGATATAGAAGGGGGTAACAGTGTCTCTCGCACCTTCAAAATGCGGACCAAAAACTATGTTTGGCTTGTCATCTTCTAATTTGATGACATCGGCTTGGCTTTCGTCTTCTGAAAAGCTAATCATCTTAGCAATTTGTTTTCTGTATATAGGATTTTTGGCCAATTCAACAAGTGGGATAAGGATTTTGATTTTATTTATTTCGTTTTCTAGATTAAAATTTCCCAGGACCTTGTCGCTCTCTATGTTTGGGGCCTCCATTCCTTTCTTTTCAACTTTTCTTTGTGGTACAGACTTGGTTTCAGTCACAGGATCCTATGTTTTCTCAGCGGGTGTTCCTACTAACTTTGACTTGACAGGCTGTGTGTTAGTGGTTTGGTCTTTTGTAGTTTTTTTCTCAATAACCTTTGGAGCCGATTCATCAGTTTCCCCTCTAGGCAAAATATTTTTTGTTGGGGTGGTTGGAAGACTCTTTTTCCTAGGTCTCAAATTATATTTCTTGTGAAGTTCGTCAATAATATCATCTGCGATACCTTGATAGGCCAAATCTTCAGAAGTATCATTGCTAACATCGTCTTCCAATCTAATTTCATTATTTAAAGATTTTTCGTAATCTTATCTTGATAAATAAGGTGATTTATTATCATCGCCAAGATTATTTATATCCTTATCGAACTCTTAAAAATATTCTAGGTCTTCTTCTCCAATGAAGTTTTCACCTTTGAAGGGAGTTGGAATATTTTGATCTTTTTTTTTTATTATTTTTTGTGGGGCCTGGGGATTAGAATTCCTTCTAAAATCCTTCCTAGGAAAATTATCCCTTTTTTATTTACCTAGTTCCATTTTTGAGATCTTATTTGAAAGTTCTCTAATTACCCTAGCCATCTCGTCTATTTTATCTCCTGAGGATTTACCCGATCTTGAGGATCCACCTTGTTCTTTGAATTTCCTATTTTCTTTATTCCCAGTTTCTATTTTTGCTTTTAATTTCCCTGATGCCATCATGTTCGATTCAATATCAAGAGCATCATCTTGCATTTTCGTGAGATCTGTTGACCTCCTTTATCTTAATAATAGGGCAAAATCGGGATCAAAGGCACCAACAAAAGTCACCTTTGTTGCGGGTTGAGAAGGTTTGACTTCAACCGGGATTTTATTATATAACTTGTTAAACCTTTGCGTGAACTCTAGAACAGATTCTGAGTTTTTCTTTCTAAGGGCTCCGAATTTAGTTAGGTAATAGAGGTGGTCCCTCCTCTCCCCCCATTGTCTAATAAAAGCATTTTCAAGTTCTTTGTAATATCTTAAAGATCCAGCTGCTAAGGCTCGGAACCAAGTCCTCACCTGTCCCTCGAAAGTCTGAACGAGGAGTCTAGAATAGACATCTTCATGTTCAATTCCGAGGATGTCGCCAAATTGGTCAAAGAAGTTTATATGTTCTTGAGAGGTCAAATCTCCTTCCCCTGTAAACTTGGGAAGGCTTTTCATATAATGTTTGGGAAAGTCGTGTAGGGGAACTGGGAGGATAAGGGGGGCATATCTACCAGCTACTTTAGCAAAGATTCTAGGAAGCGGTGCCTGGTCACCTACTGGTCCTCCTGGGGCACCACCCCCAACTTCTGCACCTCTATGTGTGGCCATGGATAGATTTGAGGTTGAAGCTTGGAGTGTGTGAGGAGAGGGCTCACGAAAAACTAAGGAAAATACCTCGGGAAAAGAGAACATATCGTATGACAGGGGAAGAGAGATGGATCTCTCAAGGGTTTCCTGAACGTTCAACTGCATAAAATCAGGTTGAAAAATAGTATATATAGGTGATATGATTTGTCTAAGGTATCTTCGTGATTTTAAAATCTTTTCCGGATCAGAGACTAGCGAGGTATGTTTATCATCCGGGTTCATTTTGGTGTTCTTTCGGCTAATAGCCAGTTTACTTATCGTGGAGTTGCCAAGTGAAAAAAATAAGGTATCCTTAGAAGGTTTTCTATCTTTGTTCACTATCAAAGAAAGAAAGTGTCAATGTCGCTCTTCTCAGGGAAAAGTTTCATTTCTTCATTCCTAATTTTATACTTTAAGGCTGTAAAGTATACTGTCAAGGCATCCGTAAAGGTAAAGGTAATTAAAGGGTAAGAATAAAAAAGAAGGGTATATCAGAGTCGGTTTCTCAACTACCTCTATCTAGCTTCCCATTGTTCTTGGATGATGATATCTCTCTCAATAGCAGCCCATGAATGTTCTAATTCAGCCCGGTTGGTTGTTGTTTACAGAATAGTATTAAAAAGGTTTAAAGCAATGCTAGTTTGATCTTGGAGGCCAGGTTCTATGTTGGACTGTCTATTATTTGGGATAGTCATGGAAAGTAAAGTTTTATTTAATTTTGAAAGAATTTGATAAATTGTTGCTTTAGTTTTTAAGGGATGAAAATAGGAAAAATAGTTTTGAAATTCAAAATAATAACATAATAACAGTTGAGGCTGTTTCCTAGACTTGAAACAATTTTGAGAATAGTAAAATAACAAAGAAATACTACTGAAAAAATATGAGGCTTTAATCACGAAAGAATCTCATATTGTAACAAGAAGTAAAGAGGAAAATGAGATTTCTAATGAAGTGTTAAATATTATCGTTCAAATGATCTACAGGTCTTAAAATTACTGATAGCAATTTTAGAGGAAAAGCTGTAAATAATTTGATAACCAAATAAATTCAAACTACAAAAGATGTATGAAATAAACTTATAGTTGATCATTCATTAGAAAGACATTGAAAGAGAAACATAGAAATATATTGTAAACAGGGTTAAAGAACACATAGCTTCAAGTTGACAGAATTCAGAATCTCATCTGCATTATTTATATCACAATGGATTGAAAACTTTTAATACAATTGGCTCTCCTCAAAACCAAAAAGCCCCATCTTAGTCTTGTGAAATTCTATTTATAGATGATCACCAAAAAAAATTCCCATTGGTGATTAACCAACTTCCTAAGACTAACAGTTACCTGAATGGCCAATGTTGAACCTTTTACATATCTATTTTAACTACTTTGTTATTTCAATAATGAAAATATACAAAAAAGTATTTCATGTCTACGTTGACGAACTTCCTTCTTTTGTCTTAAGATAGAAAATACATGTTCCCATAAACTTCACCAAAACTCTGGGATCTTCTGGTATATCTTTTGCCTCAAATATGAAGAAATTTTTCTGTAGTTCAGACAGACGATCTTCAATTATCTTCCTTGTGAACTTAATAGTTTGCAACTTTAAGTTCGGCATCACTATCCATTTGTCGATTTCGGTGACATTGATTACCTTTATTTTTGGGATCTCCACCTGCATTTCCTCCAGATCTTCCTTGAACCTTAGCTGGTGCTTGACAATGTTAATTTCTCCTAATAACCCCGAACAGTTGTTTTTTCCAATGTTCAAAGAAGCTTTTTCTAAAACATCAAAAATTCCTTGACAATCATCATTGACCTCTCTGGTTAATATTTTGTTTTCTACAAGCTCTGCCTCCCACACCTTGAGTATTACATCTCCTTTAACCTGCTCTGAACCAAATAGTTTTTGAATCTTTCTGACCTCCTCCTTTGTTGAAAGGGCCACTGCTTTTTGGAAAGTCGTCCTAGCTACTTTCACTTCTCTTTGTTTCAATAGAATGTTCTCCAAAGCTTTACTTGTTTCCTGAAAGTAATTCTGAATAAATTCCAAATTTAAAAACACTCCCTGTTGTTCCTCTTCTATCTTCAAATGTATTCCCAATACCTGGGCCTGGAAAATTTCAAGCTCTACCACTTGATTTGAAATGGAACTAATTTTATCTTGTAATTGTTTATTTTTTTCTTCTTGCTTTAGGACCTGTGCCTGAGTGACCTGTATTTTATGATTTGCTTCCTCTAAGCTTGCTTTTAGTTTCTGAATCTCTTGAATGCCATTCAATTTAGCTCGTTCTAGACCCCTTTTTATCCCCCAACTGATATTTCTTTCAATCTCCTTTAATTGATCCTGTAGTTGAGCTATCATCTGTTCTTTCTGCTCCAACATAGTTGTCAAACTACCCACAGAGAATAAATTCGTCGATGCTAAGGATCCCATTGTGCCTGCTATCTCTGTAGTGAATTCTCCCTCTTTAAGTTTTTGTCCATCTATAATGATTTTTTTCTTTTTAATCATCATATCTCCTCTTGGATGCATTTCCTATTTTAGGATATCCTTTCTCTTATTACTAAAAAAATAATTGGAAGGAGGAATCTCATCTCTAGAAATAGGCTCAAGATCACTTACGTATAGAGCTCCCTCTTGGGGGTTTCCATAAGTAGACTACAATGGAGTCAAAGAGGTAATGGGAATTCCAAGTTTTGTCGATGTTGTTACTCCTAATTTTTTGAGAATGTTCTTAGGGGTTTATGATGGTATTTCCAACTCTTTTCCTTTCCCTACCTCTGACTTTTCTGTCTGAGGAACTTTTGTTTCTTGTGGAGGCAATTCAATTTCCTTCATTTTCCCACTTGTATTCGCTTTATCTTGTACATCTGTTTCAAAACCTAGAGGAGGCTCTTCCTGCTCTAGAGGAGGGTTCATGGACTCATCCTGCAAGATCTTTGGAAAACAACTTTGCCTATGACTTTGGAAAGACATGAAACCAGTCTATAAATCGGGTGATACGACCTGTACCCTATTCAATACCTCTTCATAAGTTTTAACCTCCTTGAATATATCATCATAAAAGGATCGTTCATGTTCATAAGCTTTCAAATTACAGTGCATCAAATGTCTTCTTACTAATTGATAAGGGTCGTGCTTTTTGTGCTCAATATCTACCAGTTTTATCTCCTCTAATGCCACGGCTTCCACTTTAGAATGGCCAAGGTTTAGTAATGAAAATTTCCCGACATACCTAGGGAAGATTGGCCAGGATTTCTTTTGAAATACCTTTAGCTCTATCCCAATACCACATTTCACTATTTGATATGCTACCTCCCTCAATACCAGTTTGTCCGGGAGGAATTTCGGAAGTGCATGAGGGGGAATTGAGCACCCATAAACCCTAATGTAAGAGAAGTTTTCTTCAACAAACCAGTCAGCTATTGCTTTGAGATTTTCTGAGATTGCCTCAGAAATGCAAGGGGGTTCAGAGCCATAAAACATTTTATGCATTGGAATTATTATGAAATGACAAATTTCAAAAAATCCATTCTTATCATTTTCTTCCCAAAGTACAGAATGATACTTATGAGTGGTCTCGGGGCAAGCTATGTTCCAACTCCAATTCATCAGGGGAAATGGAGTCACAAAGAAAATCGCATCCATGATGTATGCTGACATATAAAAATCCACTGGCTGACCTCTAGATCTTGCAACTCTGTAGTTCAAGATTTCTTGTGCTATGTTATCCGACAAAATCTTACTTCAGTTAAAAGTGTATTCTTCTGAAGCTTCTTCTAAAAAGGGCACCCAATCTGCAGGAAAATGGCAGGGATTCTTTTTCCTGAAACGTCTACATAGCATAATGGCTACATATACCATGTATTCATTCAAATATGTTGTAGCATAAACCCCATGGGTATCAGCCCTAAACTTTGATGGACATCTCCACCATTCTCTGATTAAATCGGGATAAGTTCGGTCTGCCTCAGTACACTCTTTCCTTTGAAATTCAGCTAAAAACTCGACATTAAAAGTGTACTTAGGATTTGGTGAGAGCTTATACATTACTTGTATATGTTCTGGCCTGAATGAGCCAAAAACGACCCCTTGATCATTTAAAATGCTCCTCGTCGAAATATCAACCTTTTCCAAGGCCCATTTGATCACGTCGTTGTACGTCGTGAGCCGAGGGCATGCCATGATCTTATGAAGCTCTGATTCTGCTACATCCCATAAGTGATTTTCGGATTCATTAGGAGAATTCTTAATTTGTATTCCAGGAATTCAGAGATTTGTGTCCAAGATTTAATTGAATCAATAGTGTGTGGCGTAGTGTCAGATATGATATCTCCTTCCTCTGTATCTTCAATCTTATTCAGTGCCTTCTTTGGTTCCATGACTTTAAGTTAGATGGAAACCTGTCACAGAAAAGGAGTGTATGAGCTCGGCTAAATGTGTCTTACGCTTGATAGTATGAAACAGAATATGTTGCAAAACACAGACCTTCAAACTCTCTTTTAATTCATTTAACGATGCAGGTACTGACGTAGCTAATAAGAATTCAATACATTGAATGCAGTGGATATTTACTAAGATATGCATTAGTGTCACATATCATCAATTATCCTTTATTAAAGTGGTCGTGTTTTGGTGCTTTTGAATTTAAAATTTAGAAAATTTCATTCGATCGGAAACCAGAACATGAACAAAACCTAAAAAGATTGATTGTCATTAATCATGCTTTCAAAACAGAGTTAATTTAGACTAATCACAGATTAAGAGTCAAGATTTCGTGTTTCAGGATTTCGAGGTTCAAGTTGACAAGAGGTATGTTATCACTGAATCCCGATTTCCGAAATCGCGAAATCGCGACAAGATTAAATTAGGACTTAAATTCTTTTTAGCAAAATAATTGATCGGTATTAAGTGTTTCGGGATTTCGGGGATCGTGTTGACAGGAAGTATGTCATCGATGAATCCTGATTTCCGAAATTGCGAAATCATTAACTTATGGCGTGAATTTTCGTTTTAGTGAATTAATTAATCAGGATTAAGGACTGACCTCCAAAACAGAATTAATTTAGACTAACACAGATTTTGAGTCAGGATTTCGCATTTCGGGATTTTGGGGATCGAGTTGACTAGAGTTATGTTATTGTTGTATCCTGATTTTCAAAATAGCGATACGACTAATTTACTTTTAATAATTATTTACTTCAACTTTTCGGGAAATTGGGGATCGGGATTTCGTGATTCGATATGTATTAAAACCTATGTTCTTAATAATCCCCGAGTTCCGAAAACCCCTTTTTTATTAGTCTGATTTTTTTCTTTTTATTATTATTAGAATAAAATATGTCGGGATTTCGGTACCGGCCCTTTGGAAATGAAAGTGAGTGTTATGCTTTTTGAAAAGCCGAAACCCGAAAAAGGAAGGCTTTAGTCTTCAGATTAAAAAATTAAAATATGTTTCAACACATGGCTAGTCATTCCCAAGACATCCCACACATGTTAAGTACTCCTGAAATGAGTAACTCACCCCATCCTGGGGAAGAACAACTATTCTCTGATATACCCTAGGCTCTTCCTCACGAGGAATTAAATTGGCTTAGAAGAATCACAAGAGCATACACCCAACAGATCAGTGTGTTACCCTTAGCTCTGCTACTCCCTCGAAGAAAACAAACAAGTAGACCAGTATTCAGTACTCTCGATGAGGTTTTCGTGCACACAATAGAAGATTTAATAGATTTTGTGACCACTAAAATCGAACATCTTTTTAATCTGATCCCTGAAATGCTAACCGAGGACATCTCTGAGCCAAACGATTTTTCAAAAGAAGAGGAGTTTAACTCGGAGTCCGAGCATATGGAAGACAACAATGCCCATAATGAAGAAAGGGGAGACCCACCCCATAACAATCATCCTTGGTTGGGTAGAGATGCTTTTTCCATTCCGGGATGAATCCATAATCTTCCCCAACACCCAGAGAAGCTACTTCCTAAATTTGACCTTCAGACTTTAGGATTGCCTAAAGATCATATCAAGAAGTTCATACTAGCGATAAGACTTATGAATGTCTAACATGAAGATGTAGTATGCATACTTTTCCCCTATAAGTTCGAAAATTCAGCTTCCACGTGGTATTTTAATCTACCGATATGATCCATAATTAGCTGGACGAAGCTCCAGAAATATTTTCTAGAAAAATTTTCCGAGGAAACCTCTACGGGATCTCTAATGGCCAAGTTGTTCACCGCCACCATCAGTTCGAAATAAAGGGTCAAATATTTCAATCAAAGATTCACAACCATCTTAAACAAGTTCCATCCCGAAGCCAAACCTACTCAGCAGTTGCAAATCGAAGTATATGTTAATGCGCTCCCAACCTCTATTTCCATGTTTGTGAAAAGGGTTTCCAAACGAACCCTAGTTGATAATTTTGAATAAACCAAAATGACATAATTCCAAATGAAAGGTTGTAAGGAAGGACATGTCTCTTTAGTTAAGAAATAAGTTCAACCTCCTCCCAGGAGAGGACTCCTTTTGACTAGACCACCAGGGAAGCAAGCAGAACAAATTCTCGACAAGGGTAGTGGAGACATAGAAGGCCTACAATGCATGGTCAAGAAGTTATCGAATGAGATCATAGACATGAAGAGAAATGTACAGGAAGGAAACTAGGCCCAAAGGCCCTATAAGCCTTTCTTTAAAAGAAATCCTCCATTCAAAACAATTGAACCTCCCCCAGCTAACTTAAATATTGACCTAGGAAATGTAGCATCTGATTCTTTCTATACTTATCACCAGGAAAACCACTCCAAAAGAGACTTCCCTCAATGGGTGCATGCCATGAATTTGATGGCCAATCGGTTTCTAGACGAAGTCTCTCTGACCGAACAACCAACCAGTTCAATTATGAATGTTGTCGATCAGGAAGAGATTGATCCACCAGAAGATACAACCATGCTGATATGGGACCTCAACCTAATCATGCCTTACGACGACTTGTTTGAATTTCAATAACAACTCATAGAAGTATCCGTTGCGAAAACACGAAGTAAAGGTCCACCTGTCTCAAAAGATATCGATGCCACCCAAACTTATAAGAGTAAGACAACTCTCGACCACCCGAAACCACCCTTTTCTCCCAGTAAAAAACCTATAAGCATCCATACCTAAGAATCTCCCAAACGGGATTACAACATAGTTGAAGATTTGAATAATTTAAAGGCTAATATATCAGTTATGGACATATGCAGGATCCCTCAGTAGAAGGACTTTCTACTACAATCTTTGAACTCAATAGAAAACCATATGACTAGTAATGGTCAGGAAATAAATCTATCTTCTGCAGATCTGGTGATTAAACCAATTGTAAACACCTGCTCGGAGGACAGGAAGGGAAAATCTTTTGTTTCACCGTTCCTATTAATGTTTGAAGTCTTCAACAAGAACCTCCACAATTGTTTGGTCGATTCAGGAGCATCTTCCAACATTATGCCCTTGTCTATTTGCATAAAATTAAATGTCGTTCCTCTCAAGAGCGATAAACATGTAATACAGCTAGACAAAACCCAGGTTAAGGTCATCGGGGAACTCAAATATGTAATGATCAGAATAGCGACACATCCCAAGTTCATGCAAGTGATTAACATCATTGTAGTAGATATCCCAGAGGCCTATGGGTTGTTACTAAATCGAGATTGGTCCAAGAAGTTAAGTGGATACTTTAGTACAGACTGGGCATACCTTTGGCTGCCACTGAAGGGATAAAAAAACATGATTAGAATCGATAGGGAAAGTTATATGAAACATACCATCACTGACCTACAAACCTTGAATGAATCATCATCGACAGAGTTCCTCGTGCTAGGCAATTATTCCTGTGACTCCTACTTCGGGAACCTCTTCCCTCTCTTGTTCGACATCCCTCTCACCCAGAACTCTGAAATGGCGTTTCAAGGGAAATCATAGATACCGATAGAAGGAACCCTCTTCTTCCAAGAACCTATGTTAGAAAGCTCAGAGATAGCAGTAGGGAAAGAGGAAAGTAATAGGGAGCGAGAAGCCGACACACCTTGCCCGCAATGTTGGACCCTATATTTTTATGGATCTAAATTGTAAGAAGGGTCAGGAGCAGGGTGAATCCTCATTGATCCTAAAGGAAAACATCGTTTCCTATCCTGTAGGCTAGAATTTGAATGCACAAACAATACCCCGAAGTATGAAGCTCTAGCACAAGGATTGAAGAAAGCCATAGACTTAAGTGCCAAAGAGTTGAAGGTTTTGGGAGACTCTGAAATTATCATTAGATAAGTAAGGAATACTATACATTTAAATTCCACACACCTAAAGGATTATCAACAAGAAGTGCATAGGTTAATGGAGTATTTTCAAGCTTTCAATATCACAACCATCCCCCTAGAAAATAACATTCTTGTTGATTCTTTGGCTATTGTCGCCTTGAGGCTATCATCCCTGGAATATTATGAAGCCTCCCGGTTCATTGTGGAACTTCTCTACAAACCATTAGTTCCCAACAATATTTCTAATTGTAAAGTCTTTGAAGGGGATGAACAGATCGTAAACTTTTTGACTAACCAGGATAATTTCAAAGACTTAGCTATTGACGAAGAAGTATTACAAGAGGAATCAACAGGGACCGATCCTCGGATAGGTCAACCCATTGACAAATCAAAGTCTCATATAATCCTGAAAGGAATAGCTAATTTGGAAAATCTTTTTGACCTAAAAGAACGATTCAAGGGGCTTAAAAATGCAAAGACCAGTAGCTCATGTCCCCTACATGAAACTATAAATATCGGAACCTCGGAAAATTACAAAAGTATAAACCTCGGTATGACCATATCTAAGGAGGAAAGGAAGGCTTATCGCAGACTGTTCAGACAATATCAAGATGTCTTTGCATGGTCCTATCAAGATCTCGAAACTCATGATACCTGCATCATTCAACACACTATCTCATTAAAACCTGAAGTGAAACCCTACCAAAAGAATCTCTGAAAGTATCACCCATCCCTGGAACCTCTCATGTATCAGGAATTCAAGAAACGTTTTGATTCAAAAATCATATTCCAGGTTAGGCATTCCGCATGGGTAGAAAATCTGGTTCCGGTGAGGAAAACGTCTGGAGAAATCCACCTATGTGTAGATTTTAGGAACCTCAACAAAGCTTCGGAAAAGGACAATTACCCAGTCCCGCCAATGGAGAAACTCCTGCAGACCGTGTCTGGTTTGAATATTTTCTCTCTACTGGACGGTTTCTCAGGTCACAACCAGGTTCTGGTTTCAGAGGAAGATCGTTTGAAGACTACTTTCTGAACCAAGTGGGGAACCTTCGCTTATAAACACATGCCTTTTGTGTTAATTAACGCAGGAGTGACCTTCCAAAGGGCCATGGACGTAGCATTTCAGTGGATAATCAACAAGTGTGTGGTAGTGTATCTGGACGACCTAACCATGTATTCAAAGAAAAGAGAAGAATACATCCAACACTTAACTCGGATTTTCAAAAGGTGTAGGAAATACAGTATATCCTTAAATCCTAAGGAAAAAAAAAATGGCATCGAGGAAGGTAAGTTGTTAGGTTATATTATATCTCAAGCAGGCACTAGCATAGACCTAGAAAGGATTAAGGCAATAACTCAACTCCCTTTTCCTCATAATAAGAAAGCCATGCAGTCCTTTTTCGGGCAAATCAATTTTGTGAGGAAATTCACTCCTGATTTCATGGAAGCTATCAAACCCTTGCAAAAGATGATTCAAAACGATGTCGAATTTAAGTGGGATAATGAACTAAAATATGCTTCTAGCAACATCGAAACCACTATATCACAAGCCCCCGTGTTACTAAGTCCCAATTTCAATAGATATTTCCTCCTCTATACTTTCTCCTCTAAACAATCGTTAGTTGTGGTATTGACTCAGAAGGATGATAATAACAATGAGGCCCCGGTGTCATTCATCATTACTAATCTCCAAGGAGTTGAACTAAATTATCCTTCCATATATAAACATGCTTATGCAGTTTATAAAGTAGCAAAACACTTCAGATCTTACATCCTCAAGAACCACACCAAAGAAATTGTTCCTCATCCTACGGTCTGATCCCTATTCATTGAACAAGAGATGGGGGAAAGAAGAGGGAATTGGATGGAAGTAGTTCAGAAATTTTATCTAGATATAAAACCTTCCAAACTGGTTAAAGGGAAAGGATTGTGCAAACTTGCAGCTGAAGCCCATGACCATGTAGATGAAAATTCTGGATGGGAGAATGAAATGGTATTATGGTGTGGCGAAGTTTCATACATTTCCCCAGGACAAGATTCTTGATACAGGAAGATAACATATCTCCTACACCATGGGACTTGCCCAGAAAATCTCAACACTAGGGAAAGAAGAGCTCTCAGGTTAAAATTTGCACAATATCGCCTCATAAATTTGGTAGTCTTCTGGGTTAACTATGAAGGGGTACTATTAAGATGTCTCGAATGTGAAGATGCAGACAAAGTTCTGAAGGAACTCCATGATGGCCCTACTAGTCGAAATTTCGCAAGAGACACTACCGCTCATAAAATATTATGAGTTGGTTATTACTGGCCCACTTTGTTCAAAGATTCTCACACATACGCTAGAAACTGTAAAGTTTGTCAAATGAGCACTGGGAGAGAAAAGAAAGAAGCAGTCCCACTTCAACCTGTTACTATTTCTAGGCCTTTCAATCAATGGGGGTTAGATATCATAGGATAAATTATGCCAAGCTCTTCAAAACAACACAAGTACATTCTTACTACCACCGATTACTTCATGAAATGGGTAGAGGCCATCCCTCTGACTCATGTAAATGAGAAGGTGGTGATCCAATTTATAGAGCAATATCTAATCACAAGGTTTGGTGTACCCTCTGTCCTAGTTTTTGATAATGCAGCTTATTTTTTTTTCACCCGATTGATAGAGTTTTCTTTGGACAAAGGAATCATAATTAGGTACTCTGCAAATTATTATCCACAGGAAAATGGGGTGGCAGAATCAACTAATAAGAACCTAGTGAGTATATTAAATAAGACAGTTGCAGACAACCAAAGGAATTGTCATAATCTACTCCATAACACTCTATGGTCTGATAGGGTCACACCCAAAGAAGCTATAGGGAATTCCCCGTGCTTTTTGGTATATAGACATGAAGCTATTCTCCCGAACAGGCTTTAACTCCCATCTCTTCAACTAGCCCAAGATTCTAGAGGGGAGCCTTCATCGGTCATACAATAAAAAATTGACACTCTGCTCATGCTAGAAGAAGAAAGGGAAAAGGATAAATCAAAATTCATATCCCACCAACAGATAGTGAAAAGATGGTTTGATAAGCATAAGGCTCAAGAGAAGAATTTTGAAATAGGAGACTTTGTCCTGAAATGGGACAGGGAAAATGAGACAAAAGGGAAGCATTCTAAGTTTCAAAATATGTGGCTTGGACCTTTCCAGGTGGCTAAGAATATTGGGGCAGGAACTTATCGATTGCAGAATCTAAGGGAGGAACCTTATGCCCTCCTAGTAAATGGCCAAGCCCAAAAATAATATTTCCAATAAAAATAAAAAATGTGTTTTATGTTTTGTATGAGTGTTTTCATGATTGTGAGATGGTTTTGTTGTTTTCTTTCATTATCTATAATTTTGTGCTTTTCTAAATTTTGTCCCACGAAACAATGGTTGACTTTGAATCAAGTGACATAGAGAACCCTGTTCCTAACTCATCGCTCACTTACAACATGAGAAGCATTAAGAAACTTGTGATTTATTTGAGGAGCCCTCTATCTAACCTGCGCAAATGAACAACTTCGGAGGAATGTCAGAAGTGTCTGCTTAATGTTTTGGTAATACCTTGAGGGAAAGAAGGAAAACTAGAAAGGACTACATGAACCCCAAAGACAAAGCTAGCAAAGGATCCAGCTTAAACCATGTCACTTTGAAAAATAAACAGACACCATCCTCTCCCACTCGCTTAGGTAATTATGCCGAGATAAAATTGACATTATCAAAAGAGTGAAAAGTACGAGAGGGTATGCAGATATCTTTGTCGGGGCTATGGACGCTCGCTGGCAGCGGAGCAAGGTCTGTGATGTCGGGGTGACTCCGTCGGGGCTATGGACGCTCGCTGGTAGTGGAGCAATACCGAAGCGAGTGGGTAAAGGTAACTAAAGGTTCCATGCCAATAAATTATTTTCTAGAATTTTGTAAAAGGGGAATGAGTCAGGGATAGGAAACGAAGGAGGAATAAAGGTTAAAACCCCACAGGCAGACCTGAAAAACATCAACCAGAGAATTTTGAATGCAAGGGTAAAAGAGGTTCTGATTTAAAACCAACAAGTTCTCCACCAGTTTTTTTTACATCAGCCGAGCCTTGAAGGAGGAACAAAGATTTTTCTTTCCCCAGTAAGTTTCCATCTGTTGAGCACTTAACACACCCTAAAAATCCTATCTCAAATTCTTACCTTTTGGGTACCACTTGATCTTTTCACTGTCTAGATTCAACCTCAGTATGAAAATGTTGCCTGTGCTTATCATTTTTGTTTTCCATTTTAGTTTTTTAAGTTTTCTTGGACATGAAAAAATCTATGAATTAAAGTACTGAAGAATCAACAACCAAAATGTTTCCCGATGCGCTCATAGACTCAGCATCCGAAGGAATTAAAGGAGGAAGAAAATCACTCGAGAACACCACAGTTGTCGACTGTCGATCCTCATTGGCGTCGGCGAATGGATGTTTTCTTTTGTGAATGAACTTCACCAAGGATATCATCGATGACCTATCCCTTCGGCATCAGTGAAAGGATAAAAGAATAAGCGTTGAACGAAAATGAAATAACATCGTCGATCGCCGACTTTCAGGATGTTTTCGGTATTTGGGTTTTCAAGGATGATAACCCACAAGGGAATTGCACGATGCAACTATCTCTGAAATCCAACCCCTGATATCTTTCGACATCGATGAGTTTTAGAAATATAGTCAGATAAAAAATGATAATTCGATCCTCGGTAGTCGACCCCCGATACCTTTCAACCTTGGCAACCCCAGGTTTATATTAATACATGATCAAACCACCTCCTCCCATCTATCACGTGTCATTGTCAAAGCGGTTAAACATATCATCAAGTTTTCCCTTGAGTAGTTAGTAGTTCTCGATCTCTGAATTAGTTCTGCCATGTCAGCACCATATGATGAAATTAGTCAGCATCAGAGGTTTTTCTCAAGGAGATGTCAATGGGAACATACACAAAGACACCGTTGATTCCCAATATGCCCACCAAGAAGGCGATGCGATGGGACGTTTTAGCTCTAAGATACGATGGATCCAAATCATTAAAAGAACTAATTAATTACAATATATCCTAAATTAGTTGTTAATCCATGTGTGAATCAAAAGGACCATTTGAACCTATCAATATGATGCATCATTCTCCGCGCCCTCGTTGTCGACCCACGTAGAATTTATTTACAGACATTTGGTGGTAGGTTGTTTTGAATTTCATTCATTAATCGAATTAACTGGTTGATACGACTGGCATGATTTTTCCCGTTATATTCTCTTGAGTCATTGTAAACAAGATTATTCTGCGCAAAGAGGTTCAAAACATCCACAGGACTGGAATGAGCATTCGAGGTAAATCTTTCAAGACTGAGTGAGTATTAAACAACAATTCTAGCAAGCGTTACAAGTATGTACCAGTCCATGGATGTTTTATGATTTATTTCATACACTTTATCGAGTGTTACTCTGTATAAATGCTTAAAATATCATTTTTGGTTGTAGGAAAAATGCCTTTGAAGAAACCTACCACCAGGAAATCTCCAAGAGCACCAAAGCTACAGGATCTAGATACGGGAGAAGGTCCTTCCCTAGTGGTCGTGAAGCAATTAGAATTCTCTCCAAATCCGGTGCCCTTCATCAAGACATCCACTAAGAAGATTTTCAATCATCCTTTGGCCTTTGAAGACACTGAGGCAAACATCGGGACCAAGACAGTGTTCCCACACTGGGAAGAAATTTTCAAGAAAATCAAGTAGGAGGAATTCCCCATATATACCCCGCACAGTGATTTCGATACAAGAAAACTCGACGACAAAGTCCTCTCGAATGTCCAGAAGGCCTATATGCACATGGTGGTGAGAAGGACTCCAGTATTCCCCTTCATAGAACTTCTAAAATGGCTTATCGATCACACTGACATGCAAAGGTGTTTGATTAATGACGACAATGGCTGATGCGTCATATTTTTCCTTCTAGTAGAAGTGCATAATTATTACAAGCTCAAAGAGCCAGAAGAATGGATAAATACTGATTTTTTTGTAAAATTCTATGAGAAACATGACACCAACAAGGTGATGGCATCTTAGTGGAGAGAGGATAAAAAGTTAACAAATTGAACCTCTGGTTGGTACCCGACAACCAACCTAAGGGAGTCATACATATATCTAATGGCCCTCCTCTGTCGATTGCATGGGGAGAAAGACTGCTCCAGGTTTTCAGAGGCTTGGATGCCTCTATATTATAGTGTGGCAATTTCCAGAATAAGTTTCAATTGGGTTTCCATCATCTCCAAACAACTAATAACTTGCATACGATAGGCTCAGATGCTGAAAGAGGGAGAGACCCCATCCTTTTACATGGAATCTTATCTATTGGACGTCGTCTGCGCCATAAATTCCTTCGCTGGAATGAACTTAAGTAGGCACACCTCAGAGCTCCTGATCCATGTTTATTTCGACATCTTGTGGGAGAATAGGTACAATAAGTCCTACTCTCTCATATGCGACCAGTTTATTGCACACATTTATTTGTTGTTGTTCAAGAAAGAATGCCCAAGGCTGTCAGATGCAGCCAAAAATATTATATAGAAAGTTGTCTGCTAGTATCTAGATAAGCGCGATACCTACATCAGGGTTTTCGGCACCACTAAAGCACCTCATATGCTACCTGTATATGTCCCTTATCAACTAATAGTAGGAGAAATATGTTATTAGACCATCCTACAAGGTTACAGTGTTACTTTGTTAAAAGATAAGAAGAGGGCCTCCATACCCTATGGGTTTCATGTTGGTTTCTACATGGTGAAGGGCACTGCTCAAGCCAAACAGGAGGGGTTAAACCAACTAGAAGAACCTGAGAACAATGAGAAATTTCAAGAACATGACCTTGAATAAGTATAAACCACCGAAAATCTGGGAAACACACTCACATTAGATGATCAACAGATTCCCGAACCTATGGACGAGGTAGCCGATATTTATGTGATATCGTATGATCGAAAGAAGAAGTCCATATTCCAAAGAACCATAAAGAAAAGAAGGATCACATTGGATCACTCTATCCTCATCAGTACAGAGAAGAATTTGATAAACACGTAAAATTCTAGAACATCTGAGCTCATCGTCGCGGGGATAGCAATTTCAAATACCACCCTGGACAGAGCCAAACAGGATGAAAAAGAGTTGGTCACCACCCTAAAGAAACTAGAACATTTGCACCACCTGGCAGAATATTATCAGGGCACCACTTAGACCACGGTTTACCTAAGAAGTGAGTTTGAATAGGCTTACAACATGTTCACACACGAGCAACACTTGTTCACTGTGAAGATAGTCGAGCTCCAAGAAGACACTCTCATGGCACTCACAACGTGCAAGGATATGGAGTAGTGGTATGAAAGGGAAAAAAAGGCCATAGAGAGGATCAAATACATTGATGCAGTCCAACAGGGATAAGATAAAGAAGAACACTACATCCAGATGTTGGGAAAAAGCATTCTTGGTCGCATGAAGCAATCAATTGAGTATTGGACTAAGATTTCTCAGGAACCACATCGAGAAATTCAAGAGCAGTGGGCCAAATGCGAGAAACATTGGGATAAAATAAACAAAGCAATGAAGGATATCAAACTCCCCGAGTTAGGAAACCCTGACAACTTTGTCAACTTGTGCGACATAGTCGAATCACATACCAAGTAGGATTCATTATGGGCCAAAGAGCTAGCGAAGGTGACCGACGCAACACCCGGACAAGTGCAATGATTTATGGAACATTCGATGAAGGATCAAACTGTGCTACAACATTTAAATACCAGTCTAGTGAAGTACCAGGTGCATGTGGTGGAGGTCAGAGGAATTTATGCAGCTCTGATGGAACATCACAAATTTCCATGGGCCCAAACTTGCGAGGAACTATATATCAGTTGGTCAGAGTATGAGAAAATTCACCCCTTTCAAGTGATTTCTTGAGTTGACTGTTAAAGAAACTATTAGAAGAGGATGCCACGTGGAAAATTTTGTTTTGTTAAACTTCACTTAGCCATTATTTTCAGTTGAATTCATGTTATAAATAAGAACATCGACCAACTAGTTAGAGGTTGATGGTTGTTACAAGAAACTATTATGTTTTGGTTTTTTTAAGAATTATTTCTGAGCTACCATTAATAGAGAAGTCCTTCTAGACCAGAGACAAAGTTATTTTCATCAACTGCATGTGTGATGGAACGTGGAGAAGAACTATTTCCTATCTCATTTCATGAATGATGTTGTAATGAGTAAGAGCAATTAATTATGTTGCCAAGTTATCTGGTGTAATTTTTTTGTTGTTCTTTGCTTTAAAGATGAAGATGAATCATTGTGTTATTATGTGATGAATTATTATGGTAGATGAATTATTTTTCTTTCCATTATCTTATCGCATATGTGTTTTTCTTTCTGATAATTAGTATCTCATACAGTAATTGGATGCTCACATGGTTAATGTATTAGTACTAGGCCTATGGTATAAAAATTTTGTCTGCATGATCGAGCAATGGGTTATCCCAAGCTCAGCCTCTTCCCCAGTAGTCAAAACTTATTCCTATTTGTTACCAAGTTGGTTTATACCGAATTACATCTCATATCAGTCCCACCCAGGAGAAAATACAAAAAGAGATAGTTTAAACTAAAGGAAGAGCCTTCACAAGAAAACATAAATCCCATCGATAAGTTATCCTGATCGTAAGATCTAGAGAACATTCCACTATTAAATGCTGCAGAGTCTAATTGGGCCTCGGTGGCAGGTTTGGTTCCTATTGTTAAATCAAGGGATCTAGGACCCATCAACATTAGGGAATCTAAATGATTTCTTACTAGATGCACATTTTTTTTCAGTCCAAATGGTAGATGACCATTTTGCATAAATTGTCCAATACTTAAGCACATGAGTGGCTCCATCCCATATGACAATGGCCCAGAAGAATCAACTAGTGGTTAAAGAAGTAGATTATCAGTTGATCGTAGGAAAATTATATAAGTTAGGCATAGATGGGATACTATGACGATGTGTTCTAGAACACAAAAGACCCATGATATTATCATAATAACATGATGGAATTACAGAAGGACATTATGTAGTAAAGGAGACAATGCAGAAGATCTTGTGCGAAGGGATATGATGGCCTACCCTCCATAAGGATGCAAAGGAATATTGCCAAAGATGCGACATTTTCCATAGAGTAGGAAAACCATCACAGAGGGATGAGATGCCCATAAATCCTCAAGTTACCTTGCAGGAGTTTGACAAATGGGAAGTGGATTTTTTCAAACTAATTAACCCACGACTCACAAGAACAGTAGCCAGATACATAATTATTGCGACAAACTACTTGACTAGATGGGCATAAGTAGAACTAGTTGCAAATTGCAGTGCAGAGACAGTTGCATGTTTCTTATTTGATAACATCGTTACAAGGGTTTGGGTGTCATAAAGTACTTATGAGTGACCAGGGGAATCACTTTTTGAACAAGGAAATTGCATCACTAACAAAATATTTTTAGATACAGCATCAAAAGAGCACTCTATATCATTTGCAAGCAAATGGAACTTTGGAGGCCTTCAACAAGATATTGGAGAATGATCTAACAAAGGTGTGCAACGTAGGGCGAGATGACTAGGATTTAAGGATCCATGTAATTCTTTGGGATTACATGTTGGGACCTTCATTTTGTTGTTAGAAGTTGTGCAAGGGATGATGCAGTTCCAATTTTGGTCAAACAGGAGTGCGCAAGTCATAGAGGAGCGAGACAATAGAACAAGGGAAGAAATTGAAAACGGTTGGAAGGAAGAACAATACAACACCAGCATGAAGAAAGAAGTTGCAACAAAATAAGAACAAGAAAGCATGCGAAGTCCCAAAACTGGAAATACCAGTTAGATTATATATATGGGAGGAATACGATTGTAAAGGGTTGATTACTGATTGTTGATTTTGGGATGTTTGTATTATTGTCCATCTTTGGGTAGAGGTTAGCTATGATTCTAGAGTCTGAGTTTCATAAACCATACCAAGTCTATAAAGACTCATGTCTAGTTGTAATGGTAATAGAGAAAGGGTTTTGGGGTTAACCTTCTCTCTCTGTAATAGAGTTGTTGTCGGGCTTTGGCATGGCCAAGATGTGTATGTATCTGAGTAGAACATTATGTAATGGAGAAGAACCTTATGAAGTTAATACAAGGAGAGATTAAAATTTTTAAATTCATGTGTTTGTTTAGCTTCAAATTGTATTAATGTTTTTTCATATTATCTTTATGTCATATCCGATTAATGGGATATAGTTTCTTTATGGATACAACACAAATCTATTTTCTTTAATCTGAGTTAGGAATGGTTACATAATTCTGAGTTTAATCTTTCCTGCGCAAGATTACAGAGATCGTAAGACTGTATGGATTTGTCTAAGCATTCTTCTTACCCTTCCCTATTTTCTTTGTCTTGTTTGTTCTTTGGGTGAGACTTCTTCCCTTCAATGAAAATGAAAATGGCAGTGCTCTAGACTACCTTGGTACCTTTTGTTGGTAACCTGAGAAGGACCTTGGTATGATCAATTCCACGCCAACAAAATGGTTTCGTTGTTGGGACCTGTTTCAAGAGGGAACATGTAGGGAGAATGCTTCCATGGATCCACTGATATGATATTCACTAGTGGTGGGAGAGAAATTGCAACAACTTCATATGGAAAGAAGTAGAGTTGTGAGGTAATTCTATGAAGGATACAAGAGAGGTTATCCTTTACTCAAAAAGATCAAGCGACCAATACAAGATATTATGGGTTAAATTTCTAGAAGAACTATTCCATTGGATAGAGAGGCTCTAAGAAGCTCTGGAATTCTAAGAATGAGTCAAGAAGACCTGTACTTGGGATACATAAAATGTTGTAGTGCTTCATCGGATGGATTTTCTGGTAACATGAGTAGTTGATTTCTAGGTCAATATAACAATGGAAGGATACACTATTGAATTTGCAACTTAGAATCACTAGTCTTTTTCAAGGGAAAAAGTGGATTTCAAGAAAGACACATGGGGAAGGATACTGAGAGAAATTACCCTATGGATTAAGGTTTTCTTGATGGAGGAGGGGATGCTTACTATTCCCCCAACTAAGATGACAACCTAAACACCCACGCTTGGGGTGGGATCATGGCCTGAGAAAGGGGGAGAGGGTTCTTTGATAAATGGGGGAGCAACAAAAAATGGACGCAAGGAACGAGCGAGCCTTGAAAAGAGATACCATAGTTGATAAGTGGTGGTGCGGTAAGGTAAATAAAGCAGTGAAGCAGTCCGAGGTGTTGAGGAAAGAACTCAGACAAGGAGAATTCGATGAAGGAAAGGAGGAAGAGTTTCAGAAGATGAGAAGACAGGAAATATTGGCCAGTCAAAGACTAAGTGGGAGAGAATCGGAGAGCAAAATAAGTCTCGAAGAGGGTGGATAGGAAGAAGAATGTGTAGAAGCAAGATAAGATCAAGCTGGCATGGATCTTGCAGAAGAAAGAAAATATTCAACCTCGATACTAGGAAAGATCGGGAGTCTGGCCGAAGAGAATTCTCCAGAGGATGAGAACGAGACCCACCAGATAAAAGAAACCCACCCAGAAGCCAATGGAACCAGCCTTGAATCACCCATCCCCCAAGTTTCTTCTATGCTATTGGTAAATCCTATACTACATTCTTATGTTATTCCTATTTCAATTCAATCAGTTAGTCAGGCATAACTGGTGAGTATGAATACCAGGAGGATATTAGGATCCCCTAGTATATCACAACCAGGACCGTTATAGTTTACTTTGATAGGAGAAGTAAGATCAGAAATGGATGGAAACATGGTAGGCTCGATCGCTCGATACCCATAATTTTGGGGTAAAGGAGCTGAGGACGTTGAGCAGCATTGGCTTTTGTATGAAGCGATTTGGTGGTCCAAAGGAACTCTAGATGCAAATAAATTGGTTGAATTCCAGACTACCCTAAGAGGTCATTCTCTGAAATGGTACATGAAGAATATTGAGCTAGGAGGAGCCCAAGGACANGAATGCAAACATGGTAGGCTCGATCGCTTGATACCCATAATTTTGGGGTAAAGGAGATGAGGATGTTGAGCAGCATTGGCTTCTGTATGAAGCGATTTGGTGGTCCAAAGGAACTCTAGATGCAAATAAATTGGTTGAATTCCAGACTACCCCGAGAGGTCATTCTTTGAAATGGCACATGAAGGATATTGAGCTAGGAGGATCCCAAGGACAAGCATTCACACTTGGCCAAGTTAGGACAAAATTCATAGCAGAATTTAAGTTGCCACAGTGGGAACAACAAGCTTTGTATGAGTTGGACGATATTCAGCAGAGGGAAGGACAGTCAACTTGGGAATATAGTCATAAATTTAAGGACACCATTGGGAGGCTAGCGCATCCAATTCATGAATATCACCAGAGAGAGTGGTACATTCAAGGATTGCTACCTATGACATGAATTTTGTTAATGTAAGAGAGGATAGACTTCTTGACAGATGCCTTGGAACAATCAATGAAGATTGAAGCCATGGCAGGATATCCAGGGAGCCTAAGGGTGACCAGACCACCTGCGAATGAAAATTTGGCACAACTACAAGGACAGATATTGACATTGATAGAGAAGATTCAAGAATTAATGATACCCAGACTAGGACAATCACAAGTCTGGTGTACCAGATGCTACACAGAGGGAAATATAGTGAACGAATTTCCATGTATGAGGGGAATGGAACATCCTCACAATTCGATGGGACCCTCATCAAGACCCATGGGAGGATTTGCGCAAGTATCTACGAATTTACCATTCTATACCCCAACCCTATATGATGCCTTTCTAGGTAATCAAGCATCATCGTCAGCTGAGTACTACGAGATCTACCGAATTCATGGGAATGCACCAAGGAAGTTTCCTATTATTCAAAAGTATTCTACAATGTAGAATATTGTACATTGTGAGTTATGTGCATCTACCATGAATGCTACTAATCAGTGTAGAGCATTGGATGCAATTGAAGACATATTGGATCGAACATCATTCAGGGTGAATGAAACCCCTCAAGGACTGGGAAGTGGTCGAGGAGGTGGAACTAGAGGAGATATCGTAGGAAGAATCAGGGGAAGAGGACCAAGTATATGCTACAACTGTTATGAGCAAGGTCACATGGCTAGGGATTTTCCTCAACCGAGACAACCATGGTGCTCACACTACAGAAGCAATGTGCACGCAACTGAAGATTGCCTAGAGCTAATTGAGATATGGGAAGATCAAGCACGTCAAAGAAGAGCCAAATTTATCAGTTTAGAGATAAAGAGGGTCATCAAAGGAAAAGTACCTAAAATTAATATCGTTACTCGAGGAGGAGAAAATAGTGGTGTAGTTGTTGATAATCTCCCTTAGATCCAGAAAGCAATGCTTAAGGAGGATAGGTATGACCCTTTGAAACAAAAGATATTCTTTAAAAATGAAATAGAAGTATTCCAGAGTATCCCTAGCCCTAAAATGAAAGAAAACCCCCCTCATCCCACTACTTATATTGAGATTGTGAAATTCCCTACTTCACACCATGCACCTCAAAACCTCATAATCCCGATAAGACAACCTGAGAAGCCAAAAAATGTAGTTAAGTTTTGGTTTTAGTTATTTTCTGGTATTCCTGGGAATGACCAGTTGATATTAAAGTTGCCCAGTGCTTTGTATTTAGTCCTAGGAATGGAGGAACCCCCAAGATCTAGAATAATGACTAATCTTTCTGAGAAGAACACCCAAAGAGTGCAAAGAAGGAAAATATGGACTGGGAAAGAGTTTAGACCAGCAGCCCAACTAGATGATTTTGAAATTAAGGATGTTATGTTAGACCTAGGATCCAATGTTAACATATTGCCTAAAAATACTTGGGAAGATTTAGGGAAACCACAGTTGATATATTCCCCAATCCAATTGAGAATGACGAATCAGCATTGCATTTTCCCGATAGGAATGCTAGAGAATGTGGAGATAGATGTTGCGGAAGTAAATACTATAGCTCATTTTGAGGTGATAAAAATTATGGAGGATAAGGAACCTTATCCTGCACTACTTCGTATTGATTGGGATTATCATAACTATGCGATGATTGACCTAAAGAGAGATACTATGACATTTGAAGTAGACAAAATAAAATTAGTTTAGCCCTTGGATCTGTATGTAGGCCCTTGGTACACAGAGCCAATGGACAACAATATGGAAGGAGAGGATATAGATCAGATATACACAGTAACATTAGGGAGGAGATAAGACTACATCAATCCTACGGCTGATGGATCAGTAAGTTGGAGGAGAATACAATTAGCAGATGGAGATTCAAAACTAGCATTTGAGAGTTGGCAACAGGGTGCATATGAAATATTTTCAAGATGATGCACAATTTTCCTAGCAACAATATGGGTTGGAATTGAGGTCAAAGAAGATCTGACATATAATGGTACCTCAAACCTTGGCAGTTTGAAGAAAAGATAGCAGAAGAAAAGAGGATCGTAGTTCTATACATAGCTCTGGAAGACACCCCTGCTAGGTGGTGGGATAGTCACAAAGTAGCAATTAAGAACTGGGAGGATGTGAAACATGCTATCCAATCTCAATTTCAAGACAAGGAGCAATTGAAATAAGAGATGGAGATGGATTTCTAGGTTGCGCAATTGTTCGATGGATAGTCAGATCCTAAAATACATATCAAACAATGTGTAAGGCAGTGAAAAGTTGTGGAAGTACCATCTCACTTGTGGGCTCAATTATTCCCCATTCGCTAGGTCTAATACCAAAATCCTGGTACATCCATGAAGAGACCAGAAAGTAGACCAATTTTTCAAGGACTTCACTTTTAAGGTAAGTACCTTGAGCTTAAGATAGTCCTGTAAAGAATTAAAGAAATTATTTTTACCGATGATTATAAACGAAAACAAGACCCAGTGGTATGTGAAAAGCATAGTCAAGTTCTTTAGTCTAACCTTCACTTGGACACAGACAATACACCCATAGAATGCTACAAAATCAAGAAGGATTCAGGAGACATTGATGAGTTAGAATAACTGAGAAATTTATCCATTGAGGAAACAGAAGGGAGTAGAGAAATCCAGAACACATTGCCCAATTAGACTAATAGCTCTTACATTCACCCATTGAAGTTGTGGAAATTCAACATAGGAGCTACCGAGCATCCTAAGATAGCGTTTGTAGGATATTACTGGGATGACCAAACCAATCATGAAATACATGGCATGTTGCGAGAGTGTGAGGACTTATTCCCTAAGACATTTTCAGAGCTAAAATGGATAAAAGGAGCTATGGGAGAAATGAAGATTGAAATAAAACCAGGATCAAAACCTGTAAGGCATAGACCCTATCGTCTTAACCCTAGGGTGAAAGGGAAGGTTTAAGAGTGAAATAGACAAGATGCTTGAGGTTGGACTGATTTTTCCAGTTGAAGAAGCAGAGTGGGTTAGCCCCATAGTTATCTAGATCAAGAAAGGTACAAAGGACATTAGGGTATGTGTAGACTACATAATCATTAACTATGCCTATGTTCATGACCCTTTTCCCACACCTTTTACTAATGAGGTGCTAGAACAGGTTGCAAGTAAAGAATCTTACTCATTTACAGATGGAATTTTGAGGTATCACCAAGTGAGAATTGCGAAAGAAGACAAAAAAAAGACCACTTTCATAATAGAATGGGGGTCATTTTCATACACTGTGATGCCTTTCGATTTAAATAATTCACCTATAGTTTTTTCCCAGATTGTGATAGCATCCTTCCAAGAATTCAGTCACAAATTTATTCAAGTTTATATGGATGACTGGATGGTGTACAGTCTGCTGAAGGAACATGTGGCACTACTCTCGATAATGTTTGATTGGTGTAGGGAGATGTGGATATCTATAAACCTCAGAAAGTGTATATTTTGTGTGCCACATGGAAATCTGTTAGGCCACATAGTATGCAACTATTACGGCACCCCTGTAAAACCTACTCAAAAAGATTGAATTGTTTCAGTGGACACCATAGTGTGATCGATCATTTGACATCCTGAAGGAAAATCTCAACACAACACCGATTTTGATATTTCCCGATTGGGAAAAGGAATTTCATGTAAATTTGGATGCATCTGGTATTTCCCTGGGAGCCATCTTGGCGCAGCCAAGAGATGGAAATATATATCATCCCATATATTTTGCTAGCAGGAAGCTATCACAAGCTGAACACAACTATACAACTATAGAAAGGGAGGGTTTGGCTATGATTTGTGCTCTACAAAATTTTAGACATTACCTGCTAGGTTCTCATTTTAAATTTTTTACTGATCATTCTGTGTTAAAATATCTAGTTAAAAAGAATGCCTTGGAAGGAAGAATTTGTCGATGGTTGTTATTTTTTTAGGAATTTTCATTCGAGGTGATCATCAAACCTGGAATATGCAACGCAGGTCCCTATCACTTGTCAATATTGGAGTCAGGGGAGAGTGGTAAAGAAATTGATGATCATCTCCCAGATGCAGACCTCTTTCGAGTTGAAGTAGTACCAGAATACCTGGAAGCCATATCAGTCTTCTTGAGTACAGGGGCCTGCCCAGAAACATACTCTGCAACTCAGAAATTCCACATGGTGTTTTGAGTAGAATACTATCAATTGATCATGGGGAAATTGTATAAGTTGGGCCTTGGCAGTATCCTTGGGAGATGCATTTGGACCATGAAAGATAGGATATCCTCTGGGAGTGCCACAATGGAGTTGTGGGAGGCCATGTTGGAGGAAAGGCCACTATGTAGAAATTCCTCCAGGCTAGACTATGGTGGGCCATGCTCTTCAAGTATAAGAAGGAGTACACTAGATCTTGTGATGTTTGCAAGAGGGTAGGTAAGCCATCAAGACAAGATGAATTGCCTCTTCATCCAGTTTGAGCTCTGCAAGCATTTGAGAAGTGGGCAGTTGATTTTATTCGATCGATCAACCCCACAGCTAAGCACTCAAAGGCCACATACATTATTACCGCAACTAATTACCTAAAAATATGGATAGAGGAAGTCATTGTTCACGACTGTTCAACTGATACCGTTGCCAGGTTTATTTTTGAAAACATTATCACTCGGTTTGTATGTTCTAGGAGTCTGACTAGTGATCAGGGTGGTCATTTTATCAATAGTACAATAGCAAAGATTACAATAGAGTTCTTGATCCAACATCATAAAATCATCCCCTACCATCCACAAGCCAATGGCACAGTAGAGACATTTAACAAGATTCTGGAGAGAGGTTTCACGAAGGTTTGTTGCGCAAACAGGGAATAATGGGATGACAGAGTCCCAACAGTTTTATGGGCTTACAGGACAACCATGAAGAAGCTCCACAAGTATACTCCATTTCAGATAGTCTATGGGAAAGAGGTTGTGGTACCTGCATAGTTCATTACCCCTATTCTATACATTGCATAGATTACACACATGTCAGAGGATGAATCAGTATTGTAGAGGGTTATGGAGTTGCAAGAACTTGATGAGGTCAAGTTTTTAGCATACTTTCATCAATCCATTGAGAAATCCAGACAGAAGGCTTTGCAAGACAGACACATTAAGGCCAAAACATTTTCACAAGGAGATAAGGTCCTACTTTATGACAGTCAATACCATAAACATCTAGGAAAGTTGTGCATGCATTGGTTGGGCCCATTTATAGTTGTGGATATCCAACACTCTGGAGCAGTCAGAATCACGCAACTGGATGGTATACTTCGACCAGGATGGGTGAATGGTGATCGCCTGAAATCATATATTTCTCAGGACTGAGCTAGAGAACTATTTCTCCAGTCCAAAGGAGCATGCATAGTAGATAGATTTGAATTCCTGGAATTTCTTTTAATTCAGTTAATAAAGTCGGAGTGTGCATTGTCGTGTCACAACATGTATTTCATTTTTTTTTTCGTCTAAGTATTACTTTGGTGTAGAACTACTTACTCAACAGAGCAGGATCAGAAGATTCACGAGTCCATTAAATACAATCATTAAATATAATGGGGACCTTATTTTGGTCAGAGAGAGAGAGAATCTGAATGAAATCCTAGTTCATGTGCCACACAGACCCGATCTAGTCATAGCCTTTATGATCGCTAGAGTAAACCATCTGAACTTTGTTAGACCATAAGTCCGCAATACGTAAATATGTCATCGGTATTTTCACCAGGATTCTCAACTGTTCAAAAAATAAGGTATGAATTCGGCCACATCCTTTTCCAACTTGCTCAGAAATTCCAAAATCCCCCAAGAGATTTACCCCGTTAAACAGTCCCTTCGGACACATCAACTTCAGGTTTTGCCTATAGGGTTAATCAGGAGTGGCCTAGGAGTAATGACAGAGCCTGCCAGCTGGCCTGAGTATAAGGCTGCAAGAAATCAGTGTAAGACTTATTGTTTTCCATTTTAAAATTGATATTTCTAAGACTGTCATAGAGCCTGCAAATTCTTTCTATAACAACCCCAAAGCCCAGTAGAGTTGGTCTAAGTTTCTTACCAATCCATAGCAGTGGTGCCAAGAGCTATAGGAAGTCAAAGTTCTCTCTCCAAGGAGGCAGTTCCAGATGAGCTGTGTGATCCCTGGGTTGAGGTCGTGGGTGACTTCAAAGGGAAGGTAGAGTAGGTCAAGCTCGTCAACCTCGACCTGACAGACCAAGTGCTATTCCCACAAATGAACATTGATGTGTTCTGGAATGTGGCTCCAAACACGATGGGAGAGATTAAATTCGTATCAAATCTAGAGTTCATCAACATATTTAACTCCACAATCATGAACCTTCGAGACTTTCCAGTCTTCGACACTATCGGTGAGGTTGCGTGGTGTACCAAGTTCCTCATCAACCAAGTACATGGCAGGAGCCTATGGCTCGACAGACGGTATCCCATGCACGTAGAGGATATATATTAACTCACAAGCATGTCCATCGAAGGTGAAGATGTTTCAAAAGGGTTCTAGGGCCCCAGTAAACATGGGAAGAAGAAGGGAGAACACAACCTATATGAAAGATTTCATACACAGAGAGGGGTGCACACAACCAAAATTGACCCCATTTTAACAGAGATGGTTAGAAATTGGTACGTGATTGCTATTAAGGTAATGAGATCCTACTACAAGGGAGAGTGCATGTTGGATGCCCTATAAGTGGTGGATTTTGTTTCCAATGGATCAGTGTTCAATTGGCGTAGCTATCTGCTAGAAGAACTCCTGGTAGCATGTGAGGAAGTGCAGGAAATGGGCAAAACCTTCACCTATGGATACCTTCTTGTTGTGTTCGCCATGCTGAAGTGGATGCCACCCTTAGGAATACCGTTATCACTAGCAGATAAAGGTCAACTAGAAAATATGTTCGAGCCTTGGCACTCAAGGTCGGACTCAGAGAACACAACATGCAATAACGTAGAGTTTCTAAAGTGGTACAATCGGCTGCTTGACGCAACTTAGAGGTTGCGCGTACCATAGGAGATACTCAATCTGAGCATGAGAAACATTGCATTTGGGTTGAATAGCCACCATATGTTTGTTTGGCCGAGGCATGTTAAAAATGAATATTTTCATTCATGGATGTTTCCATTTTACTTGGATGAGGAGGCCTTTGACAAGGAAATAATGTCATGGCCAGGAGTGAAATGCAACCCACGCAAGCCGGGGATGCACTATCTTCTACCTATGGAACTATTGAAGAAGAAGGGACAGGAAGCATGGGTAGGACTAAACTCGAGCCCAGAGGCAAAAAATCAAGATGCTCCAATGCATACCAATTCAGAGGAGGAAGAGGAAGAGACGCATTCGTTGGAACGTAAGAAGCAGACACTCCCCATGTTCCTGCGGATTCTAGATCAAGTTGTGCTGACATATAAGGATGCCATTGAAATCCTTAGAGCAACATTCATTGCAGACCCTTTGGTCAAGAAACCAAATACCGGACTATCATCGGTAAATATCTTGAACCCTCAACCCATATCATCAACAATACCTCGCACTTGAGCAACCACTTGAGTGGCCCAGACTATCATCGATATCTAGGAAGACCTTGACTCAGATACCACTTCATCAAACACCATTAGCACCGAACAACCTCCATCATCCCTACAATCCCAGTCACCACTGCAAGAAACAACCACCCAACCCCAAACCATTAAGCTAGAGCCCATGCAGTTGGACCCCCCTGAACTACTCGAGCAGATATCATAACTCATTGGTTTGACCCTAGAAGTACCAAGCCAATCAAATATTCCATTTGTTCCAATCCAGGACACTCCACCCTCATCAGAGACTCAGATTGTGCCCATCCTGCAAGACCCAAGCCCTCATCAACCTCTCTCAATAATCAATGTTGAGAGTGCCATCCAAAGAGGCAGAACCACAGACACTATGGTCCATAAATAGGCAGAAGTACCAAAGGTTTAGAAGGAACTTAAATCAACATTAGGACATAGTGCAACTTCATTGCAATAATAACTGGAGCTAGTACTCTAGAACCCACAACAGTGTGCAGAGTTGGTGCAGTTATGCTTGGAGAAAGCATAGATACTCCCATTCCTTCCATCAGCGGTATGGATGAAACGTGCGCAGCCACTGCAAGGACACCATTGGAACATTCAATAGCTAGTGGAATCCAATTGTAGTTCTGAGTACCAAGGGAGGCCACTACTTCTTCTGGTGACCTTGCTCAATGGCCATCAGCACATCTAATTGGGATGATCATAGATTCAATTGATTAATTGGAGCAGAGGCTCCAACAGGACGAACGGGACACAAAGTTTTCTAAGGAGGAAGCACTCCTCTCCCAAGCATGCCATATGAAGGAAGAGTATGCAAAGATCCAGGCAGTGCAGAAACTGGAAAGGCTCTAGGATAAGCTTCTAGAATCCTGACCACTTATTCGAAGGACAACACTGCAACTGCCTGAATCCAATGCAACAGGAGAACCAATACAACAGATTGAGATACTGCAGGGATCATGGTCGGAGTTGGCCATTCACACTGATATCCTTGAAGAATAGTTGTGGAANAGCCACTGCAAGGAAACCATTGGAATATTCAATAGCCAGTGGAATCCAATTGTAGGTCTGAGTACCAAGGGAGGCCAATACTTCTTATGGTGACCTTGTTCAATGGCCATCAGTGCATCTAATTGGGATGATCAGAGCTTCAATTGATTAATTGGAGCAGAGGCTCCAACAGGCCGAACGGGACACAAAGTTTTATAAGGAGAAATCACTCCTCTCCCAAGCATGTCATATGAAGGAAGAGTATGCAAAGATCCAGGCGGTGAAGAAACTAGAAAGGCTCGAGGATAATCTTCTAGAATCCTGACCACTGATTCGAAGGACAACACCGCAACTGCCTGAATCCAATGCAACAGGAGAACCGATACAACAGATTGAGATACTGCAGGGAGCATGGTCGGATTTGGCCATTCACACTGATATCCTTGAAGAATAGTTGTGGAAGAGTCAACAGGAATCATAACAACATCCCCGAAAGCTTCAATAGAAAATGGAGAGAGATGTGCTTGAAGGAAATAACGCAAGAGAAAATCTGCACAAGAAAACTGCAGAATGCACAAAGATCTTCTGGGAAGCTAGTGACTGGATGGGGATAATTTCACGATGAAACCAGACCCTGGAGGACTTGCGCGTGAAGATCCAGTCACTTAAAGAGGAAGTTTCCATCACCATGGATCCACTGGAGAAGCAGGGAAATTTTGATCGGATCCAGCAAGCAAACAATGAGATGAATGCTCTATTTGAAGCATAGTCAATAGGTAAGAAAGAGCTACGGGAGTTTTGGTCGATTGTTCAGACAGCCTATATGCAGATGCATCAGGTAGATGCTACAATCGACTCAGAATGGAACTCGTTGGTCGCTTCCAAACCTAAGGGATGCATTACAAACACGACTCAACAGTTCATGGCTGAAGCTTCACTCCTCGCCAGGAAGTGGCAGGACAAGGGCGTTAATTTCCAAGGGGTAACGAAGAGAGCCTTGGAATTGGTCCCAGAGTTGGGCCCTTCATTTGAAGAGGTAGAAAAAGAAAGAACAGAAGCAGAAGTTAAGAGAAAAGTAGAGACAGAAGATAGAGGAAAACAACAGTCATTCCAGAGGCCACAGAAGAACCAAGGACTTGACTCGAGGATGAGTCAAGGATTGTGGTCAGAGCCTATTGGGCCCTTCATTTTGTTTTTATAAGTTGTGCAAGGGATGATGCAGTTCTAATTTTGGTCAAACAAAAGTTACGTAAGTCACAAATGAGCGGGACAACAAAACAAGGGAAGAAACCAAAAATGGTTGGAAGGAAGGACAACGCAACACCAACACGGAGAAAGAAATTGCAACAGAACAATAACAAGAAAGAATGTGAAGTCCCAAACCCGGAAATCCTAGTTGGATTATATATATGGGAGGAATACGATTGTAAAGGGTTGATTACTGATTGTTTATTTTGGGTTGTTTGTATTATTGTCCATCTTTGGGTAGAGGTTAGCTATGATTCTAGAGTCTGAGTTTCAGAAACCAGACCAAGTTTGTAAAGAGTCATGTCCACTTGTAATGGTAACAGAGCAAGGATTTTGGGGTTAACCTTGTCTCTCCATAATATATTTTTTGTCGAGCTTTGGCATGGCCAAGTTGTGTCTATATCTGAGCAGAACATTATGTAATGGAGAAGAACCTTATGAAGTTAATAAAGGAGAGATACAAATTTTGAATTTCCTGTGTCTGTTTAGCTTCATATTGTCTTAATGTTGTTTCATATTATCTTTATGTCAGTTTTGATTAATGGGATATAGTTTCTTTATGGCTACAACACAACTTTATTTTCTTTAATATGAGTTAGGAATGTTTACACAGTTCTGAGTTTAATATTTCCTGTGTAAGACTACAAAGATCATAAGACTGTATGGATTTGTCTAAGAATTCTTCTTACCCTTCCCTATTTTCTTTGTCTTGGTTGCGCTTTGTGTGAGACTTCTTCCCTTCAAGGAAGATTAAAAGGACAGTTCTCTAGACTAACTTTCTACCTTTTTTTGGTAACCTAAGAAGGACACTGGTCTGATCAATCCTGCGCCAACATTATAGAACTACATACAAGAAGTTGGTAAGACAAACACCCTTTATATTAGAATATGGGTAGGAACCAGTCATGCCTATGGAGTTTCTTGTACCAAGTCTATGTATTGTTGCAATGACATACCTTATGTATTCTGACATGGTAGAAGAAATAATATCATAGTTACTAATACTAGAGGAAGATAATTTTATCGCATGATTCCATTAGCAAGTAGAGAAAGCATGAGAAAAGGCATGTCACGATAGACACATCAAGCAGATTAAGTTCCAAAGAGGAGACCTACTACTAATTTATGAAAACAAGTTATTACAACACCCAAGAAAGTTCATGATGAATTGGCTAGGGCCATACATGATCATATATGTGAAAAATGTAGGTGTTGTTCAGTTAGAGCAGTTGTATGGACAAGTTGTGGAAGGACTAGTGAATGGGAGCCGACTAAAACTATATAGGGAATGTCATCCTTCTGCACACTAGAAGAGATGCATAGGTTGAAATTGTATCATAATGCACTATAGGAAGAAAAGATAGAAAAAGAAAGAAAAAGAAAGTAAAACAAGAAAAAGCTAGAAGCAATTTAAGGGAAGAGGTCAGAAGTTGAGGAAGCAAATAATTTTAGGTTATGCGTAAAGATGAATAGTAGGAAATTGTCACAGATAAGAGAAATAAGTAGAAAGAAACACAGATGAAGGAAACAAGATTAATAAGAACGAAGATATCGCACAGTGAGATGAGACTGTGCATATGACAACTAAACGTATTTAACACAATCCATGACAGGAAATATAATAAAGAGTTATCATGACAGTGAATTAGTGGCATCGCGTACCATTAAATGCATGATATCTTGACCGATTGAAAAAATGAATGGAGAATTCATTGAAGATATGGAGTGATGGAGAAATAAAAGAAGGTAATGAATGACAACCATTAGTGGATTAGACTGATATTTTAGGTGCGGATGGAAAATACAACTGGTAATGAAGTATAAAATCATGCAAAGGGACAATGAGGGAAGAATATTATTCATCGAAGCTTACATAGATAGCTCAAGATTGCACAACCGAAGAGCCAAATTTATAGATCCAAAGTCCAGAACATAGTTCTAGAACCAGGTAGAAGTTGATACCAGTGTCACAAAGGAATATGGAAACTAAGGCAACAAAAACATCATCCTCAATACTGAAGAAACTGCGCAACCAAGCTGCAATGCCACAAGTAGTAAAAGAAACATAGAAGGAATTGTCCTTAGTAGAAATATTTCCCAGGGATTATATCCTGCCGAGAAATACATCAACGAAACACGTCCACTTATAGAAGGAAGAAAGGTATCCATTAGTTGAGCCACTGATACCAGAGAGAGTCATAGTTGAAGGGGATATGTTAGGTATGATATCATCTTTGAAATACACTAACCATGATATCACTAACAAAAATAAGTTTCCAGATCTTGTACCCAATAAGTTTCTTATGAAATCCATTAGCTTCAAGACCCACATGATCATCATAGAGCCACAAGTGTGGGATAGGGGGTTGCAGAAAGTAGGTATTATAAACCTATTCGACATACTACATTTTGGATGGATCCAGGAGATCAATGCATGCATGAAAATGTTGCTACATTTTGTTCACATTACAGGTCTTTTGTCACGGGAATAGGACCTTGCATACTTGTTTTTTGATAAGAAGAATGAGAAATATCTCATTGAGAGCATGAAATAAAATTTCATACATTCTATAGATAGCATGGTCTGGATGTCACTAGCATATGCGACTCGATGGTAAGGTTTATGACACAAGCCTTAACTTCTAAAGTATTGAGAAAATGCAGAAGATATCAAGTACCAACAGTGGTTACAACGACTATAGAACGATGCGTAGAGGGTTTCCAGATGAATTGGGAAACATTTTTGTTCAACCAATTATTGATTAACTACGATGAAGTATAGGACAAGAGGACATAATTCCACTACTCTTGTTTATTGATCCTAATCATGCTATCATCCTATATAGAGTCAGACGAAAATCAATTTTGGGTATCAAGGAGAATCCTGTCTTAGCCACTCGCTATCAGAACCTTTGGTACACTACACAAAACGCATGCTAGATGGACACTAATCCCGCATTATACATCTACAAGGAAACTATCAGAGGCAACATAGAGAGGACCCCGCACATACTACCATAGATGGTCGAGGAATACAAGGTGGTGGCACATCTTAAGTAAGGGCGCCATCACATGTACATTCAGGCGAAGAAATACCCATACCAAAATTCACTGCCAACACAATACAAATTGACACAAGAGGATATGAGAAACATTATGGATGATTAGGACCATGAATAGAATATTCCACCTATAGAGACAAATCCATCGGTATAGCCAAACCCAAAAGTATATGAAAATGATGAGGAATAAGAGGAAGAAGAATAGGACCAAGAAAAAGGGAAGGGCCCAAAGGGGCCAACACTGCACAATGACATAAAGAGAAAAGAGCCATAGACATGGAAACTCGAAAAAAATGGCCCAAGCACAAAGTCATTAAAGACTTTGATATTCAGGCATTAACAAAAGAATATTTGGAGAAGATTATGACCAATTAAAATAATTCATTGGCAATGCATTTCAATGCAAAACAAAACAACATGAAAAGATGAACAAATGTATGTAGGAACAAATGGTATAATTGTGACAACTATTAGAAGCTGCAAATATCGCACCATGGAGACAAACGTAGGAGGAACCAACAACCATCACTACCAATACTAGAGGGGCATGACCAATGATCTCCCAATCCTTTCCAGTAGATAGAGAATGAAGGAAAATTGAGGTAGCAATAAGGGAAGTCGAGTTCCACATGATAGAGATGCAAGAGAAGGCTAGGGAATTAGGTCACATAGATCTAGTGCTATCACAAATACCAATGGATGTATTGCGGGAGCTACATATGATTGCAACACAAGATATGAATGTGTGCACCGAGAATACATATAGGGAGATAGTAAAGATTATAGAAGAAAATATTGCCTTAGAGACATAGTACAACAAAGTGAAACAAAAGCATGATGAGACTGCATAGAAATTAGAATGAATACAATAGGCATTAGAGCGAGTATATCAAGAAATCCTAGAGGTGAAAGATGAGAAGGAGGCCCCGATGGAAGATCAAGTCACAAAGATAAGTGAATCTATTCAAGTCTTTCACAAACACATATTTTATCTAGAAGCACATGTGATGCCAAATACTCCACCTAAAGAGAGGG